>NTHP01000235.1:851744-885121 GCA_003416845.1 Oplegnathus fasciatus
TGTTGGTGTGTATTTGCACATGTTAGTGTATGTGTCCTTGCACTTGCAAACACATGCATGAGTGTATGCATCACCATCTCCATCATTATCACGGTGAGAGTTGGTCTGTTGAGGGGGTGTGCTGATTCCGGGACACATTGTCACATCGTCCTGGCATTTTTCCCCATTCTGCCCCTTCCCTGAATCATACCTCAACATTANCCCCCCCAACCCTGAACCCACGCACACACACACAGATACACACACACACTCCTCAACAGCTCATTCACCCACCTCTCTGTGTAATATGGCCCAATATAGCTGCCTTCTGCACGTGGTGAGAAAAGTGACTGGGGGCGAGGAGTGAACGCAGTTGAGCCTGGTGACCTTCACACTTGCGTGCACACACACACACAGACACACAACAAATACCAAAATACCACCTCCCCTTTCTACGGGCTTTGACAGGAGCAACTTGACGTGATTCTCTTTTAAAACTTTTTGACCGTTGACTTATTTTTTGGCCAAAAATCAAAGACTGATGATACTGATCACATACTAATAATTCTCTTATTTTACTGTGCTTTTAGTGTGAAAGTGTAAAATATTGTGTAATAGTATAGTAACCACTCAGTGGACTCCTGATTCAAGACTAGTTGAGTGAATTGTTGCAACACTAGACTACCATTAACTTTATGCTTTGACACAAATGTATCACTAAGTCAAGGTTTCTACGATCTATTATTATCTGTATACGTTGTGTTTGTGCTTATGTGCCCGCTCACCAACTTTTGCCCATTTATTTGTATTCCTTCGTGGCATCCTTAGCGACCAAATACGACAGTGAAACAACAAAGCAACTCCCACATACTTCTGTTTGATTGTTTCTTTATTTTTTTAATAAAGCAAAACACTTTGTGAACAAGTTTTTCCATTGAAAAATACAGAATCTAACAGCATCACAGTATCTTTCATGTTCTATGCAGAAACACAGTCATGGTTCAGGTTGATTGATATGGACTTAACATATGGGGTTGACAGGGAACATATGGACACCATGAATAATGCAGATCACAATCAGGTTGGATTGGTATTGTGTTGAACAGATTGTAGATACCCATCCCATTTTCTAAAAACACATAGAGGAGTCAGAAAGGTTCTCTAATAAAGAACAGCTTTAATATGGGAGAGATGGTTTTAGGTATGACAGCTTGATCATGGTCTGTACCATAAAGTACAGATATATATCACAGAAATCAGATGAAACCCTTTGATTTACCACATTTGTTCAGAAAATAGTAAAAAAAACAAAAACTGATACACAGATTGTCATGCATTTCTGAAACTGTACAGTTTTGAAACAGTTTGGGGTCCTAGAGACATGTAAGTTCATCTGTGCATAAAGGACTTTTTCAACTTTCAATCAGTTAAAAAGAAACACACACACCCTCACACATACATACAGTTACAGCTCAAAGTGTAATGTAACAGGAGCCAGCTGGACAGAGGCCGAAGGCTTCAAACTACACAAAGAGCTGTGTAGGATTCAGCCCTGGTGTTGTTTTTACCTTGTTCTGTGTCAGTTTGGACATCCAGACTAACAGAAAGAAAGAAAGACAGACAGACAGAGGCCATATTTTTAAAGGAAAAACAGGCACACACACACAGGCACTCATTTTAAGAAGAGACCTAATCAAACTGGCCTTCTCAGGACTTTGGTTATTAGTCTACAACGGTCCAATCCCTCTCACACAACAAAAATTGAACCACACACACACACACACACACACACACACACACACACACACACACACACACACAAAAAAAATCATCTATTTTTCTGCTTATGTTGAAAGTGAGCTCTGATATTTGAATTTTTGGATTTTCCATTCAGTCTGGGAAACAAGTCTTTAGGTTGTCTGAGAGAGAGAGAGAGACAAGACTGAAAAACACGAGGGGCAAACAAGAGTTTCCACATTTCATTTGTTTGCCTTCCATTTACAATCTAAGTTTCTCTTCTATCACCACGAGCTGTCGTTTACTAAATGGTACTAAAAAGAAAAGTAAAAATCCAGCTAGTCTAAAATACAGCTTGCGATGAGCGTATGTACAGTGATGATGTGTGGTATGTACACGTGTGGGTGGCGGTTTGCTGGCATCTCCGAGATCGCACAAGAGTTGGACTGTGAAGCAGAGAGGAGAGCCGCTCTTGGCTGCGGATCAAATCATCCTCTCATCCTTTTCTGCCTTTAGATGAATATCTTAACCTCACTCTGCTCACATTGTATTGATTTCCTTTTCACCTCTCCCTGTAGTTCTTTATTTTTCTTTTCTTTCCTCCCAAGCCTCTCATTATCTGTGCTAATTCACACCTTTCTCCTACCTCTGGTGGTGCCACATAACCTGTCATTAATCACCACTTGTATTCATGATGAAAACAATACATTAGTGAGGGATAATGTTAGCGGTGATTGGATGGTGAGCGCTAGTTGGTATAGAAAATAGCTGTAGATGAGTCACAACGCCTGCGTTGCTTACAGCTGTGATATCAAAAAACATCTGAAGATGCCACCAGCTGTTTGTGTGTTGTCTCTACCATTTCATGATGTTGTTGTAGGTTTCTGCCTTTGTACTGTCACTATCACAGTCCGTCTCCATGATGTGATCCCTGCTTTTTAAAGCCTGTACTAATAAGCAGCAGCTACTTCAACATTGAAATCCTGTCCTGCTCTACATCAATTCAGCTAATCTCTGCTCTTTAAAACAGCTCCCTGCTGCCTCGTCTGTCTCCTGCGTCAGTGTAGCACCCCCTGCAAGGTGAGGAGGTAACTGAAAGGAATCAAGGTCCAGGTTTTTGTTAGAGTTGGAAAGAGCAGGGGGAGGAATCGGAGGGGAAAAAAAGGGTGTGGAGGAGAGAAGAGTTCAGCCAAAAAGGAAATGTAGGGAGAATGTGAGTATGGAGAGGGAGAGGAGGTGGAGGAGGGTTGGGTAGCTGGATAAGGAGGAGGATGAGGGGAAGGCTGGGTTGTCATAGCCTGGGGGGCACTCCAGCTCAAAGCAGCGGATGGAGGAGTCTTCGTTGCCGTAGTTGGCCCAGTATTCTTCTTGGTCCAGCTTGGGGAGCGCCACCTCATGCTCCGACAGTTCATACTTGGAGGAGATGGTTTCAGCGGGGGCTTTGGGGAGGTACTGAGGCTTGACGGCGGAGAAGGGGAAGGCCTTCACCGTCTCTGTGCTCTTCTGGTACGAGGCCTTGGATGAAGACGCGGGCTTGTGCTTGGAGAACCACCAGCGGGTCTTGGTGCTGAAGGTGGTCGTGGTGGATCCAGCCAGAGAGCCGGGGTCAGGCAGAGGGCAGAGGGCGAAGTCCAACTCCCGGAGGAATCTCAGGTCCTGGCCACGGCGCTGGGATGGGGAGGTGCACATGAGCTCAGAGGAGGAGATGCGGGCCTTGCGGAACCACTCCCAGAGGGGGCGAGCTTCACAGCCGCAGGACCAGGGGTTACCATTGAGGCGGAGGAACTGGATCCCTTGGGTGTCTTTCATGGCCTGGCCTGGCAGCTCGGCCAGGGAGTTGTTGAACAGGTAGAGGATGGTGAGGCGGCCCAGGTCACGGAAAGCCCGACGGTTGACCTGCCTGATGCGGTTGTCATGGATAAGGAGGCGGTCCAGGTTGACCAGGCCTCTGAACACATTCTCAGAGAGGGCACGGATGCGGTTTCCATGCAGGAAGAGATGGGTGAGGTTGACCAGATCTGAGAAGAGGTCATCCTGCAGAAAGTGGAGCTGATTCTCCTGCAAGTCAAAATACAAGAAAATTTTGTGCTTTGAAAACACACAAGTTGTGCAATAAATGCTACTTGTTAGATCTCAGATGCTTTACACCTTATTGTTCTTAATTGAGCCGTAAATCTAGAATTGATTAGACGCTTTTGGCCAAATGGGATTTCTTTCAGTTGTGGAAGAAAAAAGTCCCTCACTTCCTCTGAAGTTATCATATGTGTACACCTGGGGAACGTCCAATTTGAAAGTAGCTTTAGTAGTGAGCTCTACCGCCTCGAACCACACTGAATGTGGGAGAGAAAAGCCACCTTGGCAGGGACAGAGCATAAATCGGTGGATTCAAAGGCTCTCCAGCAGCTGAGATGTCACTGTTAGCTGCCAAAAAGCTGCAACAACTCTGGCAAATATACAGGTGACGTCTTGAGTAAGCTCTTAAAGCTAATCTTCATAGTTTACTGAAATTAATGGCTGCCTGAAAAGTGGGAAATCGATACAAATAATTATGGTAAGCGTTGGTAAAGCTTCGAGTTTAGAGTTTTATTTTCCTGTAAAACATGAGTTATTTTTAATAAAAAAGAGTAATCACACAAATGCAGGTGGAACTTCTAAGGTAAATTTATGGAGCTTTCTCTCTGTATTGCAGCCTGATGTTTAGGTCTAATCATTTTCAGTCATTTGTCTGTAGATTTACTTAAAAAGGTGTCTTTTCTTTCATGCACTGGTAAAATCGGCCCCTATTTTTTCCCTTGTTAAGGTTATGTTTGATCATTTTGTTTCATGTGACTTGCAGCTAGAACTGCTGCTGAGAGGAAATGTGTGGGCACATGCTACCTTTTCTGTATTATACACTCATTTATGCATGCAATTTCATGGGTGTTTTAATATTTACTTATATATATTCTCAGTTTTCATTTGTGTGACTGAGTGCAACTCACTCAACCCACTTAAAACAATCCTTCAACATGTGCAGTACAAAAGCGTGTGTGTGGGTGTGCAACTTGGCAACTGTAATGTGACTGACGTGTCCGTAAACTAATTCTGCAACACGAGTTTTTATTCCTGCAAGCATCATGAGTACATACTCGTGCATGACTATCACATCTGTGTCTTTGCATGTGTTTGTTTTTAGGTGTGTGTGTGTGTGAGAGAGAGATAGAGAGCTGGCTTTACCTGCAGGTAGAGGAACTGCAGGCTGTACAGCTTGTGGAAGAGGTCATGGGGGAGAGCGGCCAGCTTGCAGCGATGCATGTGCAGGCTCTGCAGCTTCTCCAAGCCCCTGAAGGCTCCACCTTCCAGGCGCTGCAGTGGGTTATCGCCCAGATCCAGCTCCTCCAGCACCCTGAGGTTACTGAAGGCTCCGGCCTCGATCCATGTGATGTTGTTGCCATACAGCCAAAGCACCTGCACAGAGTGGAGAGAAAATAATAGGATGAGAGAGGAGAAATAAAAGACTGTTGAGAATGCCTGCAAATATTGCTGGGAAATTCATTTTACCTGCGTCTCGAAGCCAAAAGAGTCTGCGCGAAGCTCTGTAATGCGGTTGTTCTGCAGGAAAACACGTTGTGAGTCATATGGCACACCAGCCGGCACTATGGTGATGTTCTGGGACTGGCAGCTGACCGTCATGGGCGTGGGGTAACACACACACAGCCTGGGGCATGCCGACACCCCGCCTGGCTTCACCACCACCAGCCAAAGAACCAGCCACAGACACAGTCCACCTGGAGAGAGACACACAGGGAGAAAGAGGAGGTTAATTCTCATGAGAAGAAAATGAACACAACTGAAGGTCAGACTAGCAGCAAAGAGCCATTGTTGCAGTATTTAGTCCTGGTTTGGCAAAGGTGCACATAGTGTGTGTGTGACAGAGAGACAGACAAAGAAAGAGAGGTTGATTTCAGCTTTGGGCACCAGTCTTTCTTTGCTGTCTGTCTGTCAAACCTGTTGCTGTTGTCAGTGATTCTTTTTAGCACTGCTGTGCTCTCACTCGTGACTTGTTGATGGTCCCCAGAACTTTGGGGTTCATATATAATTCACCAGATTACATTACAGAAATCATTCGCCCATTCATATCCACCGGATCACTTTACATACTGTAGGTCATGGCTCTTGTAACAAGGTTACATAACTCTGGATTTCAGCAGTTTAGAATAAAAAAAACAACAACACAAATCTACCATAAAAACCTTTAACAGAGAAAAAGCGTGAATCTCACGTGCCTCTCGGCATTAAATTAACCTGGTTTCCTAGTTCTCAGGCTATTAAGAGGATGTTTCCGTTGAGAGGTTTGTCACGCAGAGGGCACGCGTAAAACCTGCAACCAGACCCGGATCAGTTTCGGCTCTTATCAATATTGCAACAACTTCTTGGCACAGCTCGGATAACAGCGCACAACAGTGTCCACTGCGGGAAAAGTACATGCATGAAAAAATAATGAAGTTCCCATTCATCTGCTGCGCGCAAGATTTTCCAGCGGCTCACCTCTTGACCTCTTAACAAGTTGGACTATTAGCTGCGCTGGACGCTGAGGGAGAACTGGAGCTTTTGAGTGGAATAAGATACCTTTCTAGAGCCTTCGTAAGTCTTATTTACCCCAAAGTCGCCATGAGATGAGGAATAAAGTTCACAATCATGTGCGTAAAAATCATATCTGAATCTCTCCATGCGTAAAGGAGATATGGAGAGATTGGAAAAGGAGGTTTTCGTAAACAGGAGAGCCAAAACAAATAAACTAACTTTGATCACGTGTTATGAATTACTTTTCATATAATGGTATAAATTCACACTTAAATTAAATTTCCTCCAGAGCTTTTTCTGCCAAATCGTTGCGCTAAAATGCCAAAAAGGTGTGTACTCTGGGTCTTCTAAATTTCTAAGTTCCATAACTGACAAACACGATTTAAATTTAAGCTGATGTTGAATAATGTGTAAGTCTTGGTAAAATGTTTAAAATGTATACAAAATGACAGTGCGTAAAAGCATAATAAAGTCTACAACTTCAACTGTTTTCCACAGACACACAAGGCTGCTGATACCCAGAATAACATGGAATATTGCTGTGATTTTAAAGTTAAAATTGTTCCTCAAATCACCTGTTAAAATCTTAAGAAATGCGCACTAGTGAGAGACAAGCTGCTATAAGCACAAATCACAAAAGAAATCACAGAAATGCATTTGCAAAATCAAACACCCTCGGTGCATTCAAACCGCAGGTGCAGGATGGAGAGCTACTCACTCTTAAAGTTGCGGGCGCTGGAGCCCCTCACGGACCAACGAGTCTCCATCTCGAACCAAAGCCGAAAGCGAGTTAGCCTGCGTGGCGAGGAGATGCCTGCTTGCTGCTATCTCTGCTGAGGTTCAGCTCTGGTGACCGAGGCGCTGCGGCTTCAGGCAGTGACGAGAAGGAGTCCCGGGAAGCTGTTTATACCCGCGGCCGGTTCGTCGCCCACAGCCGTGGGCAGCGGAGGATCCTCTCTACGTCAGCCTGGGAGGAGGGGTGAGAGGCACCGGAGGAAGCGACAAGAAAGGCAGTGGCAGGGCGGGTTTTGTCTCTGTCTTCACTGTGGCGTTGCCTAGAACAGTAACGCATCTCTGTCTATCAAAAGTAAGAGTGTTTCTTGATTATTACTTATTATGATGAGGTAATTAAAGGCATCATAAAACACAGAAATCACATAAATCACATTTTAAGAAATATTTTGAATTTCTTTCTGAACACGTGTCCTACATTTTCTATTCTTTAAAGAGATGTACCCTGAATTTACTTCTGTTAGTTGATAAAGTAGCTCTTCTATTCATCATTTAAAACAAAGCTAAGTGTGGGAGGACTGATAATGAAGACTGGAGGAGGGATGGAGTTTTTTGGGGACAGCAAACTAAGAATTTCAGGGAAAAGGTAAGACTATTTACTGCATGACTGCTGGTTGTGTCTGTGTGGTTCCACCGTGGCACATGCGCTCGCAAGGGGGTTGGAGGAGGCTAGGAGGTGGGAAAACTCACTTGGCATTAAAGCCAAAAAATCATTTGTCTCATTTGGTGTAGGCCAGTTTGGAAAGAGGCCAAGAGCCGCCTACAATTCAGAACAACAGATGAACATGAAAGGGAAACCCAGCGGTGAAGCGAAATGATCTAACGCAACATATGGACTCAGGAGGAGACATGACACATTTCAGTGCAACACATACTGTACATCCAGTTACATTTGTCACCATCAAATACTCTTGTTACTTCTACATTTATTAAACAATGAAATCCAAGATGATTTTACTGTAAATGATGTAATGGGCAGAAGTAACATGGCCTGTCTTAGAAAAGGAGGATACCTGTGAACCTGTACCCATGTGACAGTTTGGGCCTAATTAAACGTTGGCTGCGTGTGGGTGGGACGTGGGACGGAACATGGAGGTCTTCTTTATGTGAAATAAACCGTGTCAGGGATCGAAGAGGCGGGCCGCGTTTTACTCACTACTGAGTCCTCCCCTCATGACACAGGTCAAGGCCAGGTCCACCATGATGCACATCATCTGTTCCCAAGTGAACACACACTCACCAAAACCTGCTCCATGGAAGGTCATCTGCAGCTCCAAGCTGTGAGCGCAGCGCGGGGCATAAGTTGCGCGTCTGGAAGCGCACTGTTTCTTGGCTGCGGTGTAGTAATTTGGAGGGGGGGGAACTGTAGGACAGATAAGGTCGCGTGTGTGTGTGTGTGTTCGTGCATATATTCACACTGTTCTTGGCCCCAGGATAACTGGGGGAGGCAGCCAGCTCACCAAGCAGACTCCATCTTCAGGGAGTCTGTGGGAGTATGTGTGTATGTGTGTATGTGTTTGTGTGTGTGTGTGTGTGTGTGTGTGTACGTGTGTGTGTGTGTGTGTGTGTGTAATGTAATCATGATCCGTCCAAATAAATAAGCAGGAAAAAAATACATCAATGTATGTAACACACACATTATGATCCTCTCACTAGCCTGCTGTGTCAAAGTGAATCACGGGCTCACTGGCATTTGAACTGGTGTAAACACAGCATGTTCAAAGGATCTGTCCTGATCCTAAAAAAATGTGTTGCTGACTCCGTCCATAACCCCCACTCAAAATCACACACACACACACACACACACACACACACACACACACACACACACACACATAGTGCTGAAGGTCTTGTGTGTGGATGGAGTGTGTGTTTCTGCCCACTATATCAGGGTTGACAGCCAAAGCTCCAGAAGCTGACCTTGAGTTCTGTCACACTGATATTTTTGTCAAAGTTTCTTCAGTTTCTTCAAGTCTTTTTGGGGCAACTTGGCCAGGGTCATGAATCCCCCCAACTGAGATATTTAAACAAAACACTGTTATTTTACCTGAAATGTGACTGCATGGTTAAAAATTCTGCGGTTGTCAAGTCCCAGAATCTCAATGTCGGCTGGTAATTAAATGCCAAAGTTTTCCATTTTCAAATCCAAGCTATTAAATGCGGCGCGAGGATGAAAATGTGTACAAGTGTATGAATCAGACGAAATGTGGGTGTCACTTGGGACAGCAAAGGTCTGACAAGACTTTGTTAACAAGAAAATGAATCATTTGATATTTAGTTGCAGAGTCAGAAGAGACGCTTCTGTGTGTAAAGTTCATATTTGCAAACAATTTAAATATACGCCTGTTTAGGTTTTTAAAGGCCTCAAAATTGTAGATAAACGTGATGTGGGTGTCAGAATTCATTATTTCTTACATGTGGGTTGTTTGTCAGTAAAGTAGAGCCTTGTCGCTTTTCTTTTTTCATCCTCTGACAGGTACAATTTTAAATCACAGATCTGGAATCACTATTTAAGTTTGGTTTTACAAACACAGAGAGTAAAAATGAGAGAAGCTTGATTGTGAGTGTGCGCTGTGTGAAGATGAGCAGCCACAGAAAGGGGGAGAAAAAGTGAGATACAGATACACTATATGACCAAAAATATGTGGACAGCAAAACATTACATCCATATGTGACTGTTGAACAGCTTATTCAAGTCAAGTCAGTTTTATTTCACAAATCACAAATTTGCCTCAAAGCCTCACCCCTTCTTTCCACAGACCCTCAATTTAAACAAGGAAAATCTCCACAAAACAAACTTAAAAGGGAGAGAAACCAACACAACATTAATATGTTGCTACAACAGCCTCCACTTCTCTAACAAGACTTTCCACAAGATGTTGGAAACTGGCTTCAGGGATTTGCTCCCATTCAGCCACAAGAGCGTTAGTGAGGTCCAACACTGATGTTGGGTGATGTGGTCTGGCTCACAGTTGGTGTTCCAGTTCATCTAAAATTTGTTGGATGGAGCTGAGGTAAGCGCTCAGTGCAGGCCTGGTGAGTTCTTCCACACCAAACTGGGAAAACCAATTCTTTAAGGACCTTTGGCTTTGTGCACGGGGGCATTATCATGTTGAAACAGGAAAAACACAAACTGGGAAGCACACAAAAGGCCTTTTTCACAGCAGACATTTTCTCTCGTTGCCTCTGTATTCAAGTGTCCCAGTAAGTCATGACAGTGTGACAGTGAGCCAGCGTGCACAATACCAGGACCCTGAAACTGATGCAGCTAAATGGAATTCAGCCATCATTCACTGTATTATTTACGCCTGCTTTTCTTACTGTGATGTGTCAAGGCCTATTGTTTAAAATATTGTGTGTTGTAGCATTAAGATTTCCCTCAATTGGAACGAAGCAGTGGGCAGTGAGTTACAAACTGAGCATGTGTTGTTTTCCCACCAGCTCCCCACAGCAGATGGAAAACGGCACATTAAGGCTGATAAAATTAGGCTATTTCAGTTTTCCTCCTGTTGCTCCAATCAAAGAGAACAGACTTGAGTTAGTTGGCACACTTTGAGTAAGCCTGTCAAAATCGATGTGTCATAAAGACGTCTTCAGTCCCTGCGACAGATTCAGTCCAATTTAAAAAAAACAAACACACAAAACAAGTCTCCTCATTAACAGACTGGCTTATTTTTATCCTCCATTGCTCCCATCTTCAGTCCTATTCTTGTCATACATTTGTTTATGCAAGTCTGTATTTTTAAATTGCTGAGATACTGCGGTTGTGATCATCAATGACGCAGATGCAAGGGAAGAACTGGTTACCATGCACATGTTCCCTGCACACACACAAGCACACACTCGATATGACAGGCTTGCATCAAGTTGTTTCTGGGCTCATTGCACTGTCTCACAGCAGGTGGACTGAGAACTTGAGAGAGGCTGTTCTGGGGGAGTGTCCCTGTTATTTCAGGTTTAAACCCTGCCAGAGCACCCCCCCACCCCCCGACGATTCTGCCCCGTGTGAAAACTCTCCACCACGATCAGTAACAACATGGCAACTCCTACCCAGACTACCAAGAGTCTCAGTATGACTGGAGACGCTAGACTGTCCTCTGAGGCTGCTGTGAATCCTGCAGGTTTGGACTTCATTCATGGAATCAGATCTTTCCATGAAAGAGCTCTCCACCAATTTAGCTTCGTGGTCCTGTAACATTGTTGGACTCATGATGGAGAGTTAAAAAATACACAACAAAATCTTTTTTATTATACTCATTCCACGCACTCTTCTTCCTAGTCAACACCTGGCGCCTACATTACCCTCAATGCAACAGTTCTGTCAGAGATTTGGGTGTGTTATGTACTGTTCTTTCGAACTTCACGCCCCCAGATTGTTTTTCATTTTCATTTTCATTTGTAGTCTTCAATTCCAACCAACACTGACTCAAGTGACATCACTGGAGGCAATTCATCAGATTTCGTGCAGCTTCCCCTTTAATTTGTCGTTGTTGATGATGAAAGACTTCAATCTGCAAATGAATATACTTGAGAGTGTCAAGTGTTTTCTGATCCTCCTGAAAGTGAACATAATAAATGTTTAAATCTTTAGAATTATAAATTATGAGCATGTCAGAATAATTTTAGTACTTGAGGAAAAAGGAGAAAAAAAAGGAAAATACATTTTGCATTTTGACAGTAAGACCTTGTGCAGCTGATGTTGCATTAAAAACACCAGTCCGACCAAAGTATTCAGTAAAAAACCACTGAAAAGAGTTCACTTTGATGTTTATTTTAATATAGTTGAATGTTTCTTACGTCAAGGTGTACAACACAGTTTCATTTATGGTCTTTTTTAAATATCTTCTTACTAGATTACAACTGCATTTTGTAAACCATTTGTAATGGGCAGTTAAATGCAAGTACATAATGTTTCTCATAATGATTGAAAACTGAAACATTTATTTGGCCAGAAGCAAATATCAAAATGCAACAATGCCCTTTACTACACTACTAAAGTTCATATCAAAAGATTTCATTTGGTGCAGCACGATGAAGAGTTTGCATATTTATAGTAACATTTCAACAACGTTACCACCATTTAAGACTTCAGAAAAAAACCTCAAACATAAACATACTGGCAAAAAAACAAAACCTACATATTTCCCATTATAATCCTTTACACATCATTACTCTCACTAAAAACAAATCCTTCATTACACCACCTGAGACTTCATATGTTGGATACAACCAAAACATAAAAAGAGGTAATTTTACTGTTAATGTTTGGCACAACAGTGATAATAGTAGCTAACAGCTACACTAAGAGGCCAGCAGATGGCAGCGCTGTGTTTCCTGCTCTATTCGATATATCTGAATGAACTCAGGGTCATGTCAGCGAGCAAACAGGACCTTTGTCCTGACATCAGGGCTTCACTGAGTAGTTTTTATACACTGTGCGCACTGATTGGTCCAATTAAAGCAACACAGACTGACATTTGTGATTCTGACTTCCAAGTGTCCCTTATGCAGTCGCTACACTCGACATTGTTGGTCCTATACTCTGTTTTAAGATTAAAAAAAATATATAAAGAGAGATATCTTGAAGAGGTCCACACTGAACATTACCTGTAACAGCTTGCTACAATAAAGTGAAACAATAAATTTTGGCACTCTGAAGTCACCATAACCATGGTGTGATAGGTGGATAGCATTACACAGAATATAAAAAACAAATGTTAAATCATAAGCTTGCATAAAACAAGTAACATAAGACATGTCACAGTCATGGAAGAGTAGAATTACAGCAGCCAGCATGAGGAATTTTTACTGTAAACAAAACAGACGAAGCTAACAGTTGCTGAAGCTGGGTTTCCAAAAAGCACATAAGCACCATGTGTTTGACTGTAACTAAGTGCTGATAGGGAACATCTGCTGACACTCTAAAATTGTAGAAGTGTGCAAAAATATTTGAGTTATGCATCAGATCACACAGTGAAAATAAAATGCGTATCCTGGAAGTCTCACAAGAGGTAAACTGTTATGCAGAAGGTCAGCCGCAGCAGGCTGCACACCAGAAGCTCTTAAATATTATGAATACGTTCAGTTTGGCTGTGAACATGCTCCAAGAGTGTGGCAAACGTGCTGTGACTGTACCCAAAAATCACACTTCTGTCAAATCTGACATGCATTTACAAGCACTTGGTGTTGCTTTCCAAACAGGCACGAGCACTATTAAGTAACAAACTGAAGAGGTTACAGTGTCATAGGTGATATCAAGGACATTTTAAGTGCGAGTCGTTTCTTTCTTTTTTACAGACGTTAAGAGGAGGCTTTGCTCTTGGCTCGCTGGGAGGCAAGACGTCGACAGTGCAGGTAGACAGAGAGGGGATGGATGAAGGCGAGCAGGCTGAGCAGCGTCAGGCCGATGTTCACCTGCACACGCATGACAGGAGAGTTCATTGATGAAGAACGGTGATAATGGGAGGAGAAGGACCAGAGTAAGTAGGTGGGATTTACAGCTGTGTCAATTATGTGTTTAAGTACTCACATATAAAGGATCTCCACCCAGAGCTCCTTTCACCAGGGCAAAGCAGGGATACTGCAGCAAAGAAAAGACTGCAGACAGAGCCATGACGAGACCGTACAGCTTCCCGAAGTGGCATGACGGGAAGCTACACACACACACACACACACACACACACACACACAGACACACACACACACACAAAGTGATGACATGGCAAAGAGAAGGAAGTAGTGAAAAAGATGGTGAGCGTAGAAAATTAGACATTTCTAAGCATTAAAACACTCCTTTACTTTAACCCACCCATTTCTCATTTATACGCAGTATATAAACATATAATATTATAACACATTATAATGTAGTTATAAGCATGCATATATATATATATATATACATATAAGAATACTTTTACACGTTTATTAATGTACAGTATTTGTAACGTCTCCTATGAAGAATTATTGTATATAATCACAACTGTGTTATATGTCATTCATTACCTGTTTATATATCAGCATCAAGTTATGGTTGCTTCACAGCAGGAGTTAAAGTAAAATAGACATCAACATCTTAAAAACATCTTATAACTACTTACATCTAAATTATGTGTTATAAACAAAATGTTCAAGTTCATACTTGGCGCACAGATTGTGCATCTTTTAGTCCTGCTTTTCTTTTGAACACTCACACAAACACACTTCTTTTGCTCCCAAACTGTCACTTACTCATATTGTTACGTTATTCTTGTCTAATTTCAGTTTATTAGTAATTTCTAGAAATGTTTTCTTTTATTTGGTATGACGCATCTTTATTGGCTCCTCTGCTTTTGTCACAACTTCTTCTTTTACTTGTTATTGCCTCCAGTTTTGTTACATAATTTTAGCATATAACAAATAAATGTGTATATTGTGGTATGTAAAGACATTTGGGGGATCCTTGTGATTACCCATCAACACAGTAAATGAATAAACTGAACTAGAAAACAATGTTTTCTGTTGTGTCTCTCCCTATGTGCTGCGCCGTCTCAGGATCATCCTTAAGTGTAGTCCACAAGGAGGTGTGTGCATGTGTGTGTTTGATACTCACGCCACACTGATGAAGGCTGCGTTGCCGCCGTACAGGAAGGAGCGGTTGAGCACCTGCAGGATGAAGGTGAGGTACTGGAGCGGCAGGTACGGGGTGGAGGCACAAACTGAGAACAGCACGCACTGCAGCGCCGTCAGGAAGAGAGAAAGCACTGAGGCCCGCAGGTCCGCCTCCTGTTCACTCTCTCCTACAAAAAAACACACACACAAATGAAAACACACACCTGTTCGTCCAAAGACAGAAAACGATGAAGAACAGAAGACTCTACAGCATCTGTTCACTCTCTGCAGGCTTTTATTCCAACTAAATGCTGCAGCAAATGTCACCGGCTACAGAAACGTCTATCAGAGAGAAAGTACAAATCTGGGAAATACGTAGCTGGATTAGGCCTCAATGGCATCCTGGTTGATGTATGTGCATTTCCTCGGTGCTGGTACTCAGATCTTTCATTCAAGTAAAAGTAGTAACACCACAGTGTAGAAATACTCTGCTACAATAAAAACCCTGCAGATGTAGTCTATAGGAGAAAGCTTGTTGATATTTGAAACACACCCCTCTCTTCAGTGCTCCTTCAAACTCGCACGAGTAACGCACAGCATTAGTTTGTCCTGTGTAGGAGCATGAGTTGTGACATATTATGCCGAAGTGTTTAGTGGAAATGAGGCTAAAGCGTCGGTATTTGACGACCTGGGTTGGTGGCTCTACCCGAGTCGCTCTGTTTGTTTCCCGTTTACAGAGCGAGGGCTGTGTATGAACACCGGACCTTTTTTCAGCACACACACAGAACGGAAAGCTAGCGGGCCGTGAGGAGATATTCACAGAATTTGACTGTTTTGGATTAGAATGCAGACTACATCTTTAAGTCTTATTGATATAATAATACAATAAATTATATTCTATATTTTATTTTGTATTATTAATCTGAATCTCCAAAGTAAGTAATAAAAAGAGTAAAACGTTTTTTCCCTCAGAAATGTAGTGGAGTATAAGTATAGAAAGCATAGAAGCAGAAAATGGAAATACTTAAGTAAAGCACCTCAAAATTGTATTTAAGTAATTTAACACACGTTTTTTTTATTCAAAGCATAAAATCTGTTTAGTTAATGTGCATAACACTAATGTAGAAAACTAAATACTGACTTTGGAGTTGTGAAATTTAACTATGTTAGACATCTGGGCACTGTGAAAAAGGTCTGCTCTGGTGGACTTCATTGCCAGTTCTCCCCTATCTCTCTCTGGGCCAATCAGAACAGAATTTTTTTTTACACCTAAAGCTGTTTGAAGTCTGACACACATCAGATAGACTCTCTTGGAAATTATGGACATAACTCTATTCCAACTGTCATCTGATGCGAAGTGCATCTAGCGCAAAAGCACTGATTCACCAGACAGTTGTGCAGGAATGTGGTTGTAGGTGGTAAAATAAACAGATTGGAACTGAAGACATCTGTGTGGTTCTCATCGATCACCTGCAGCGGGTTACTACTTATAATTGAATCCAGCATAGAGACAGCAGGGAAGCTACTCCTTCCTCATAGGTGCCACATTCTAATAAGGCATATTTTATAAATATGTATTAATGGTTAATAAACCATTTATTAATGCTTTATAGATCAGTAATAAGCCATCAATAAGGATGACATCTCTTTGGCTGTGTATTTTTCTCCACCTGAAAATTGAATGGCTTATTAATAGAGCGAACATGCCATGAGTTTCTCACTTTATAATAAACCATCAGGTCTGCAGTAATTAAAAAAATGGTAAAACAAAAAAAGGGTTCCTTCACTGCAATGATTAGTCATCAGGTCTGGTGCTGTAGGTGTTAATAAATTGTTAGTAAATGTATTTTGGTCCAGATGCTCTGCAGCCCTTTTGCATTAGTTAAATGGCTGAATTACTGGGGATTTGATGAATAAAAGAGCGAGGCCATGGGTGTGGTCTGTCACTGGCCATTACCTGCAGCACGAGGCTTGCCTTTGTGTCTGTCCATGATGAGGCCGTTCCAGGGAGCACACAGCACGCCGCACAGCTGCGTTATAGCAAAGGCGTTGATGTACTGGCTCACTGCAAGGACACAAAGGCAAGGATGAGATTTTTACACAGAAAACACTTCAACAACAGTTCAAGTCTGCCAGGATATGAGATGAGTACTTTCTCTGCTCTACAGCAGCTTGTTGCTCATATAATATTACTTCAGTCAGGTCCCCTTAGTTGAAGTATTCATGGAACTCGCCTTGCTAAGGGGGAGGATGATGAAAGTTTACCTAATATTGAAGGTTTACACAATCTTCCACCTTTGTTAAGACAACATGATGTAGTGTTTGTGAGTGTTTACCCAGCGAAGGCTCTCCAGCCGTCAGTCGCTGCAGCATGGGGTTGAGGGTGCCGATGAAGAGGTAATGTCTGAGCTGCATCACCGACAGCCAAAGCAGGTGCCACAGGAAGAACCTGGACAGGAAACACTCACGGAAACTCTTCTCTGAGAGAGACGAGGGGAGACCACAGACACAAAAGAAGAAGAGGAAAGTGAATAAAAATGAATAAAAATTATGGTGGGAAAATAGGATATACTTATTCTCCTACTTTATCACATTATTACTTTATTCTGTCGTACTATGTATTCATGTATGCCACAGTAAACACACACCTTGTTTCACAGGGACGTCCTGGTTGAGGGGCGTTTCCTCTAACGTCCTCTGGGCGTTACCATTCTGTGCTGTCTGCTCTAAACTCAGAGTCCTTGATTTACCACATGTTATCCTGGCAAAGGTCAAAGGTCACAGTAAGTCAGCCACAGACTGAGATCATTGTGGGAGTTCTTTGATAGTTATTTACTTAATAAATGAGGATTTCAACCCGCTATAATCACAGAAACAGGATATGAAGGATATTGCCAAGGGATGTGGGATGATGATGTGAAAATAAATAAACTGCTCTGGTGAGATTAAAATGTTGTTTTTGCAAGAAACTTTAATTCATCAGTTGTTTGTTGCCTTTCAATATTTGTAACTGAATTTATTCATCATCAACCAGATTGTTTTGGATGAGGAAAGTTCAGTATTTTCATTTTTTTGCCGATTTTCTCTGAAAAATAGGCAGATTGGTTTAAACACCGTTACACTCAAAACCAGTTTTTCTTGCTGTAAGAGTACATTGAGCCCTCTTTACACGTGATATATCCCTGAAGTATGTATGAGGTGTTGTCATACCCATATGTGTAACCATCAGGCAGCGGGTAGGGAATGAAGTTTCTGGGCAGCAGGAAGAAAGTCCTGAGCAGGTGAACGACGCCGCAGGCGGCCAGAAAGAGGAAGGAGGCGCGCAGAGAGATGCCAGACTCGTGTAACAACTGCAGGAGAAGACGAGACGAGGGTGGAGATCATCGTTATACAACATGAGATGGTATAAATACATCCAGTAGATTTCATTCATGAGAACAGCTTGTGAATTGTTTCTCACCTTGATGACAAGGAAGAGCGCCGAGGAAGAGTCGAAGGCCCCGTTGTAGAGAGTGATGATGGTGGAGCGATGTGAGCCGAACAGATTTCCCACCTTTAGGAGAGAAATATGAACTGATTAAAACAGATGAATGTTGCATTTAAGTGTCTATTTGTCTGCGGGGCTTTCTTCGTAAAATTAGCTCTTACTGAGCTGAATTGCCTGTTTGAATATGATAATGTGGTTTTGCGCCATTCAGGCTCATTAAACGTCACAGTTTCCCCGGGAGGCCTTTTTGATTTTTCCCCACAAGATCATGAGCTGGCTCTGAGAAAAGCCCTGCAGCCAACAAAAGTGCACTGAGGGCAGACTCTCTGCCTTTTGTTTGTGTTCCTGTTTAGAGATGGCCTGAGGACAGACATGAACTTTTTTTTATCCGGAGAACACTAAGATCTGTTGCTTCCAAAAAAAGCTTTTACCACCGTGTTTCTCAGTCAGCTTTCCTCCAAAATGGGTCATGAGACAAGTTAGAGTTAGTGGTTCTTGATCATGTGTCTTTTCTACATTTAGGTGATACTCCACTAATCAGAGAAAATAATTGGCAGATTAAATCATCATAATCATTTTAATCTTTTCTAATCGGAATGACTGCTTCAGTACCTGCATGTTGGTGATTAGAAACAAGATGCCTCCCACTGCCAGTAGGGAGAGAGCTGGGAAGAGCAGGTTGGACAAAGCTGATGGGAAAAGAAAAAAATGGGAGAAATGAGCATCAGCAGCTGTAACATCTTACTTCTTGTCAGTTTTTCTTTAGACAATAACGGCCTGAGACAGCACAAAACAAAGAGACAGAGAAATGTTTTTCACCTGGAGTTGCGAAGGCCACCATTAAGGTACCCATGGTGTAAAGAAATCTGGTGGGAAAAAGAAATCCTAGTGTCATTGTGTCATTTTATCGGCATAATGGGAGCTTCACGGTACCAGGCATGATAGAAAGAGTAATGTTGAATGTTTTCAAATGAATAAAAATCAGTTAATCAATTTCAGCAATTAAAAGAAAAATATGATGATAATATCACAGTAAACACACGTTCACACACAGGCTCTTCTGCAGCTGTTTGGAGAACTTCTGGCCGACTTTAATTTCCTCCTCTCGGCCCGCCCTGAGCAAAGGTCCATGCTCATCTCCACTTGCCGCCTCTTGCCCAACTATTTGCATTCCTTGGCATTTTATTTTCCCTCCACCCTCTTTTAGTGGAAACATATGGGTGGGTTTAGTACTAGTTTGTTATTGTGGATTTAGATGTATCTGGGCCAATAAACTGGGCAGGTATGTGTGTGTGGTGTTATGATATATGATAGATATTAACTCTGAGGCGGTAGGGAGGACTTCTTACTCACAGGGTCTGAACATCTGCACAAAAAAACCAACATATTTCTTTCTGACATTCCCCCATCCTCTGGTGATTGATTAATAGTCCTGAACTTTCTATTTCGTAATCATTCTCTCGCTTTCCCTCTTTCCAGTTTCAGTTTTTGAGGAGTCCGGCATTTCATTGCCCTTTACTGCTTTGTTTTCTTTACAGCTCCTTTTTCTCATAAAACATTTTCTGTACATTCGGCATTGCTACGTCTCAGGCTTTGGTATGTGTGCTGCATCTCCATTCATGTGTTTGCTGCTACGTTACATAGCATCCCTCAAGGGAGCTACTCTGACCTCTCTGTCCTCCTTACACTTTTCTAGCTGTCCTGTCTGTCCCTTTTACTTCACAGGAGCATGTACAGCATATTTATCCACATGAACGCCAACACCAACAACTTCCTCGCCTCTCTCCACGACTCCTCTCTCTCTAGCTCCATGTGAGAAAACAGCTGTTATTGTATGCAAACAGATTTGGGGATCCCTCAGAGGGAAATACCAGAGACAGACTGAGCCTCTTTGCACAGCAGCATTAGTTCAGCCACCACAGTCAGAGAGAGTCACCGCCATGCAGGGAGATGAAGAGGAGAGAAGCTCATCTGTCTTTAGTGACAACATGTTTGGTTTAGTAAAAGCAGTAGGACTCTTTGTTATGCTTGGTCTCATTGCTGCATAAAAAAACTGGAAGTTTCATCTGAGCAACCTGTTACTAACACAAATAATCCACAGTCAGTGTTGGGGAGGAGTGAACTACATGTAATTAAACTAGTAGTTTCACTACATTTTGCAGTAGCTTGCTGGTAGTTCAACTACATTCAGATTTTCATACTGATTCAAGTAGTTAAATTACTTTTTGGACATTTTTTGTGTAGTTAACTACTGAAACTACAAATAATTTTGGGCCCTAAAAGAAATGGAATGATTTTTTATTCTTATTTTACCATTGCTCCTCTACTGTATTTGACCCCCTATGACCAGCCCAGACATACGCAGGCAATGCATTCGTCAGGCAGCCACCACCACCACACACTTGACCTTTGAGTAGTGCATCATCCTTGCACTTTCCCATGAGTAGTGGGGTATTTAATTATTTTGGTTTATGTATGACCTGTGAACAAGTGGGCACTTGTATATACATGAGCGGCATGTCACTTTAGGGATCAGCATATGCTGCTGAACCACTAGTGGCATACCATCAGCCACTTTTCAATCTCTGCGTCACTCACACTTTTTGCATTGGCATTTTTTGCTGCCATGTGACTTTTTTATATTCTATTTTGTTATAATTTCGGATCACATGTACATTGTCAATTTGATCCTTTTTTTTTTTTTACAAAGTACTTTGAACTACTTTTTCTAAGTTTAGTTAACCAAACTAGATTTCTCCCTGCAGTAGCTTTGCTGTAGTTCAGCTTCTTCCAGTGTGAAGTACAGTAATTGGTAGGTTGCAAAGCTTTCAAAGTAGCTTTCCCAACACTGGTCATATGTCAGTACTACAGTAGATGTGTAAAAAGTTCCAGGTTGAAAGTAAACTGCATCAATTGGAAAAGTCTGAAATGATTAATATAAATGAATAGTACATTTAAGGGCTAAATTAGAGACACAATGCTGCTGTTTGAAGCTAAAGTTTGAACTACAAAATTAAACAGCACTCTTTTCAACTTGGTGTAATTATTGCTGACTGTGCTGTTTTAGTTAGTTCAGTTACTCTTCTGTATATTTGTAGAGTTTCTGTATTCTTTGGAAGTATCAACATTAATCAAATCTACCTTAAATCAATTCAAATTGTGGGCAGAATGTGGTATTTGATGATGCAGAATTAAATAGAAGAATTGAATTCAAGATTGAATCTAAAGAAAATCCAATTCAGTTATTGTTGGATTAAATCATTTCTAGTCAGTAAACATGCATCCAACTAGGAAAAGGCACTCGCTGCACATTGCACTTGTTGCTCAATAATCACACTAATGAACAACCTCTTGTTGTTGTTCTTTACCAGTCAGTGTTGCTCATCTCATTCCTCTTAACTACCCGGCTGGTGGGCTTTTGGTGAGAAATTACATAGGAACTCTTTTAAAACCATTGACCCTTTACTCTGCAGTACTTAAGGTGTTTTTATTGGACTCACATCCCAAAGAGCCGAGCCACTGTAGTGCCAAACCGGTCAAAGAGGAAACCATTGGGCAGTGTCAGAAAGTTGTTCATAAAGGAGGCGATGGTGAAAACAAGTGAGAACTGTTCATCCTGTCTACTGCAATCTGTAGACACATAAAGAGAAAGGTTGAGAGGAATGAGGTTAAACAGGTGATAATGATGGTCAGAGAGGTCTGCGTAAAAATATCTTCAATTCTTCAAATATTTTCAAGAGTTTATTTTGGAAATCCAAGTGCTTAAGATGCTTTTTATTGCACAAAAGTGTTCAAATTCAAAGTGGATGTAAGGAGATCAAACTGACCTAAGACCTGCGTTGCGTTGACCCCTGTGGTGTTGACACACAGAGAGCTGAAGTAGCCCTCCGTCTTCAGGACAAAAACAAGCGAAGCCCATCCGAACACGGCTCCAGCGAAACACAAACACTCCACCAGCCCCGTGGCAAAGGTGAGGCAGTGTCGCACCCTCATGGTCCCACACACTCAGAAACACACACACACACACACACACACACACAAGCACACAGGCAGACAGTTCACAAACACTATACTTTCACCTGCATGGACGCACACAGACACACACATATACACAGGTGGCTTCTGTTACTGCGCCTGCCAAAAACATAAAATGAGAAATGTAATTGGTTTTCTGATACCTGTAGAGAAGATTAAGTGTTGACATGAGCCCATTCTGCACCTTTAAAGCAATGACAATGGCATACTACAAAAAGAAAACCTGCATCATTCGTCAAAACCCCTTAAATGGAAAATCTTAAAGTTGCACAAGCGAGACATGAGCTAAAACTGGAAACATCTGGGCACAAAATGTCCTGCTTGAGTCCAGGCCATTAGGTCGGTTCTCTTCCAAAAGTTGGATTAAAAAAAGTTATCTTTACAGAGATACTACCATTTTAACAACAGAAAATAATCAATTAAAATATGCAAACACCTTATTTGGAGCCACAAAGAGGTAAAGTCCAGAAATATAAAAGTTGTAATACTCTCCAGCTCTCTAGTACTCACAGTACTAGAGCTCACAGTCTCCCCAAACGTGCTCACAAACCACAGCTCTCAGCTCTTGCCCCACTCTGTTTCTTTATATAGGCCAGCTCTTCCTTCCTCTTCCTCACCAGTTCCCTCCCTTTCCTCCCTGCCCAGTGTTTTTCTCTTTCTCAATCACTCTCTCTGATGTGCAGCAGAGAAGATCGCTCTCCTCGGGGTGCGGCTAGTGGCTGCAGAAAATAAACACTCCTGAATTCCCAGCAAGTCAGACAGCAGTTCAACTGAAGCTATGAGACATAGTCCAGATGTGGATGCTGGCTAGGCTGGTTCAGCCGAGAGGTCATGTGACTTGCACAAGGAAACAACTCGGTGAGCGCCGTGTGGAAACTGGCTCTCTGTGTCATCACTGGCTCCATATGAACAAAACATCCCTGATAGACCATATCTCTCCTTGACAGGCAGTAAGACAGGATGCTGCAGTAACTCATGACTTCCCATGATGCTACAGAAACTCATAATTAGCTTTTCTTTATCTTCTGAGAAGTAATCATAAGGTAAAAGTTAACAACAGGAGATACAGAAATTGAACCTTGGACTCTCATCTGCACCTCTTGGTTGGGTTTTTTTATTTATAAATTAATCTGAAGTCAGGTCACCTCAGCAAAGATTCAGCATACCTGATAGTTAAAACCAATATGTGATTTGATTCTAGCATCTTTCATACGAATCTAATGTCATAAGTGGAAAAGAGTGTGAAAGACAGACCGTTTTTTTAGATTCTGCACGTCAACCGAGTGTGTTCAAGGTGTTCAAAACGGTTGAACACGGCAGCTGTGAATGCTTTGTTAGAAAAAGAAAAAAAAAATATTGGCAGAATTGTTTGTAAGTAAACATTATCTTCGGGAAGAGTTTTATGTTGTATGCATTATACTTTTTTGAAGCTTGACTCATACTGGTGACTAAAAGTCTGCATATCTCTGTCTCTGCTGCATAGATTTTAACCACTCTTTATTAAATCTGTCTCTCGCAGGTCCCAAAACTATGTGAGAGTACAATATTAAACAAATAAATGGATTTAATAAACTATATCATATGGCCTATCCTGACTAGCTTAAATCATGCGACATGTCAGTGAGTTATTAACCATGTTTAATAACAGTTTGGTTGCTTATGCAAGCAAGCATCACTTCGTAATGTAGTTTTGACATATAAATATTTTTGCTGAGTCCCGTGTCTTGCTCAAGTCTGAAGTTCCCACTGTAAGTCATTTCAGTGTGAGTGTAACTTTAAAGGTTGTAATTTGGCAAAAGTCTTTAAGATTATCCCTTAAAACAGAAAACAATTGTACTCAATACTTTTTTACAATACTTTTAGAATAACATCCTCATAAACATCTTCATAAAACAAAAATATATAAATTAAAGAAAACCTGAATTCTATAATGAAGTTTGGGGAGATATCCTGAGATCAGATCAGAGTCAAGATATTAATAAATGTAATTATCATAAATACATGATTGGTGGCTAATTCAAGAGACACATTATTCATGGCAGTATAGTGTCTTCATTCAAATGTTACAGTTTTGATTATATTAATCTGCACATTTTCCACTCCCCCCATTTTCCAATTCCCCCCAGGAGACTAGTTGAAAAACTTCAGTCACACACCATTTTCAAGTTTCTGCCACTATCAACAACAAACAGCAACATGACAGTGACTTCAGAGGACCAACAAATCATGTTATCCATGATAGCAGCCACGTTATCAAGCTACAGTCCAATGTGAAGTCCAGGTCCAGGAGTTATCCAGGTGTGTCATTACCAAAGGAATCGTGAAAGACCACCAAGGTAGACACAAAGACTTCAAAGACTATTATAAATTCTTATTTTGTTGGATGATAACATGATTTCAGTGATTATATTTGATGAAGAGGCAAAATGGCCCCAGTGACCTCACTACAAAAGGGTTCAAGTCATTCAGTCTGATAGATGTTGTAGCTGAGGCAATTTGCATCTAGTGGGTTGTTGCTATGTCACTGTTGCTATGGCAGATGAGCAATCAGATCTCACACTGTTACGTAATTAAATCATTACTTGGCCCAGATACTCTGTGTAATGCTCATTCACTTTGAGGCCATTTTATCTGTCTGCTGGAGGCTACTGGAGGCTGAGGGAGAGGTCGCTGGTAGCTGAGGGCAGAGATGTAAATCAATGCTGGAAGTCTTACTTTACCTACTCAACCACTCATGAGACCTCAAATGTATGTTTGACCATGATCATCACCTGATCACAAGACACACACACACACACACACTCTGTGACACGCAAACCAGCTTGTACGCACTTCCTAAAACCAATGACTCAGTTAACACCAGCATCAACCGCTATATATGTCTATGTGTGTGTGTGTATGTGTGTGTGTGTAGATATAACCTGGAGATACTAAGAAGATCAGCAAAGGTCTTGAGCCACATGACTTCTATCACAGCTCACTATAGTTTAAAGGATAATGCTGGCACCATTTTATCTTTTTATTATTATGAACAAATCCCATGAAAACACCAAAACCAACAATTAATTTATCCTTATAACATGTCTGCCAAGCAACTGCCCTGATGCAGCTTATTCCTCCATGCCACAGACCCCTATCACTGTCCAAAAACTATTAAAAAACAGAGACTGATGATCTACAGCTCCTTGACCACTAAACAACATGGTTGAAAGATCCAGAATAAGCAAGTAAGTGAACCTTCAGTGGAGATTGTTTTGTCTAATGCCCAGTATGGATTATTCCTCTCAGCTCTTTGTTGTCGTCCGTCTGAATAATCTGTCTCATATGTTACAGCTGTGTAGACAGACTCTTTACCAATGAGTGTAAGTCCAAAGTATCGAATGACGAAAGCGGCAAAAGAAAATTGGAAAGTAGTGTAAACACAGACTGAGCACGCTCAGGTCAAAGGGCTGTTCAAAGGCTAAAAGTTGGTTTAGGGCGTCAGACTTTGGTGTTTTGCATGGCTGGATTAGAGGGCCCCAGGGCGACAATGAGCCGCTGGGCCTCAATGTGCAGTATGTACAATATTCCTCTGCAGGAATACTAGATGGTCCAAGGTTTGGGAATACTAAAGCACAATATCAGCTGAAATAATCGAGGTCTTAAAGGAATAGTTTGGCATTTTGGGGATTACATGTATTTGCTTTATGGTGAAGAGTTATCAGTAAGATTGATACCACTCTCATGTCTGTAACCATGTAGTTGGAGCCAGCTGATGGTTAGCTTAGCTTAGCATAAAGACTGAAAACAGGAGGAAAAAGCTAGCCTGGCTCTGACCAAAGGTAACAAATCCACCTACCAGCACCTCACAAATGAACACATAATATCTGATTTGTTTAATTCATCCAAACCAAAAATGTAAATGATAATTCATTGTTTTACAGGGAGTTATATGCCGGACTATTTCTTGGCCGAGAGCAGTGACTTCCTGGAAGCTCCATCAGTCGTCTGGCAACTACTCCCCAGTCAAATCGCAAATCATCATTTTTACACTTTGATTTTTGTACAGGTTAAACAAGCAAGATATGATGTGTTAATTAATGAGCTTTACAGGTGCTGGTAGGCTGATTGTGTTATGTTTGGACAGACCCAGGCTAGCTGCTTCCAGTTTTTGTGCTAACCAGCTGTTAGCTGTATCTTATCATCATATATGCTAGACAGAGACAATCTTCTCATCTAACTCTCGGCAAGAAAGCAAATAAGTGTATTTCCCAAAATGTGGAAGTATTCCTTTAAAGCAAGAGTTTGACACATTTAGTACTAAAGCACAAAGTTACTGTTGATTTCATTACCACACACCAATTGCCTCACAGTGATCTTGGGGCTTTTGGAGGCCCGGGGGATCTGGGGACTTGGGCAGTTGCTCACTTTGCCTGTTGCTAATCTAGCTTCAGGTAAGTACAAGTTAACCATGTATCTGTAAACGCTATATATTGGGTTAGGGGCTATAGGGGACACATTATGCCATTAAGGGTCCTCATAAGTATAAAAGTACAAAGTGTGTGTGTGTTTGTTTCATAACCAGCAATCAAACACACTCCGCAAATGTGCCAAAAGTAAAAGTGCAAATATCAGCAACTTTAAGGACAGCTAATAGTCATATTGTTTCTTTAGAAAAATTATGCCAAATAGCATCAAACCACGAGACTCTCTTTCTCCATTTCACTACTTCTTCTTTCTAAAAATGTTGAGGTGGAAGACAAAACTAAATGCAACACATGACACATGACATCTGGTGACAAGATCCTAAACCTTTTCTCTAATACTATGATTTGATATGCATGTTTGTATATTGCACTGTCTACTGATGCTGTATAGTTTTGGCCTGCGAGTGAGACCTTTTGGGGTCTGTTTGGTTGTTTGTTTAGCGGAATCAGTGTACAACATTGCAACAGATTTTGCTAGTGAATTGCTCGTATCCCATAATGGTTTACATTTTCCCTATGCACTGGCTGCCTCTTTTATGTATCTGTAATCCCATTTTGAATCTCCCATTTCCCTATTCACCGTGCCATTCATCTGTGTCATGTGGAAATTGTCAAAAGCACCTTTCCTTGGATAAGGATTATCTAACTGTGGGTGCAATGATTCATGCCAGCCTGAGAGATTGTCTATGAAAGGATCAGTATAGATATGCCACACACTGCAAAATGTTTAGGAGTGTCATCTGGATCATGAACAGTAGCCGGATTATAGGCATATCTGCCTTGTGCGCCTTTTGGCACTTTGTCTTTATCTTTATATTTTATTGTGTTGGCAGATGTCTTACTTTGGCTCTGTGACTTAAGCCTCCCTGTCTCCCACAGAAATCAAACTCTTTAAGAAATCAAGCCAGAAACCACGTAACTCTTTCCTTTCTGTTTCTAGGTGTTTAACTTTTCTTTATTTCGGACAGGGTAGCACCCCTCTGTTGTGCACAAGATTTAAGTGGGAGAGGGAAACACCCTTCCTCTGAGTTAAATACAAACGACACTACGGAATCCCGGAGAGACGTAGACACATAAACAATAATTTTAATGACACTTAGTTCTGTCCAGGATCTCACTTCTGACACCAAGTCTCAACTGCTTTGTCTGGGGGGATGTTTTGTGTTGTTTATTCCTCCCTTATGGACAAATTATGTTTTTATTTTGTATTTTTGTTTTATTTTGATTTGTATAAAACTTCAAATAAAATGTATTGTTCCAAAGTGAAGTGAATGAGACTTTGAACTTTGAATTAACCTGTTGAATCCATACCTCCACTAAAAGACTATGAAGAAGTCAGTGTCAGTTTGCCCTCTGACAGGGTTAAACAAACAGACTGACGACCTGGTTAATGTGTTTAAAATGTCAAGAGCAACACATCTTAACCCCAGAAAAATACTAAACCTCTGTCAATGAGAGTTAGTTCAGTGAGAGTACACAAAGTGTGTGAATCATGCATAGCAAAGTAAGGCAGTGACACATTTTCTGTTGTTTTGGCTCTGTGCTGCTGGGTTTTACCTGAAACTATGACTGTAAAGTTACAGCGCTGATTTTCAGTTTAAATCTTGTTTGACAACTGAGCACTCGACTGAAGGCAAGAAGCTCCCGAAACGAGTACAAAGTGAATCTGGCTGCAGTCCAGGCCTGGCAGAGCGTCACTAGGCTGCAGAGTATTTGCAACCAAATATGAAATATGATGACCTCGAGTTCATCTTAATCTGTCTGAATGTATTTTGGACCCTCAAATTAAATGACAATAATCAGTTTATTACAGTTTAACTTATACTGAATAAGCATGTCAGTAGCACATCATTGGCCTTTCTTCAGATGCTTGTCTTCTTGTTGTTTCAAGATCTTGACTCAAACACAAAGGTCACAGAGACTTTGCTGTCTGGGCTCAGAGACTGAAATGACTTGCTTGAGGAGATCAGCGCAGCAAACTGAATCTTCTTTTAAATCACATTTAAAAACCCACCTTTTAAAAAAACTGTTTGTTTTTATGTTGTTTAGATTTGTCTTAGTATAAAGCACTTGATACTATGCTTTTGTTACTTCACACTTTTCTGGCCTGTAACCCTATTTCAGATATTAGTTTGTATTAACAGGCCACAAGCTAAAAAGTTTTAGATAACTGATCTAAACTGCAGGACCAAGCACGCAGACTCCTTCTCATGAAATCACTTAATGAATAAAACTCATACAGGATACAAACAGTAAGACTACACCAGTGGTGGGATGTAACCAAGTGCATTTACGCAAGTACTGGTACAAATCTGAGGTACTTTACTTGAGTCTTTTCTTTTCCTGACACTTTCTACATCTACTCCACTCCATCTCAGGGTGAAATATTGTACCTTTAACTTCATTACAATTATTTGACAGCTTTAGTTACTTTACAAATTCAGATTTTTGCACACAAAACAGACAAAGACAAACATCTTATAAAATATGTTTTATCATAAATTAAACTACCCAACAGGATATACAAGTACAGCTGAAATGATGAGACAATTAACTGATTTGTGGATTGACAGAAAATGAATTGGCAACTATTTTGATAATCGTTCAAGTCATTTTTTAAGCAAAAATGTCTGGAACATTTCACGGTTCCTACAGCTTCGCAAATGTGAGGATTTCCTTTTCTTTTTTTAACTTAGTTTAGACTACTGGTTGGACAAAACAAAGTGTCAAGTGTTAAGATGTCACTTTGAGCTCTGGATAATCGATTTTTTGAGAAAATAATCAGATTAAGCCATAATGAAAGTAATCATTAGTTGCAGTCCACACAAAATAATTAAAAATGTAGCTCCTCTTCAACCAACTACAACAGTGAAATCCTGCTTTTACATTAATGCATGATGAACAATAATCTAATGATATAATATATAACAGTCACAGAGGACATTTTCCTGCATTTTCCTGATTATACTTTTACTCAAGTAACAGTTTCAACACTTACTTGTGTTTTTACAGTGTGGTATTAGTACTTTTACTTAAGTAAAGGATCTGAATACTTTCTCCACCACTGGACTACAATTCATCTGCAGTCAATTTAAAGGGTGACCAAGCTCTAAATGCATGTTACATAATGCTGTGACTCAGCAATACAAACACTGAGCATGATTAAATGTGATTCAAAGTGTTTGAATATCACCTGGAGGGGTAAAATCAGTGCACAACATCTCACAGCTGTTACCCCTCCTGCTGATTTCATGCAGCAGATAACGGTGTCATTGCTACGTGGTGCAGTGTCTGTACAGCCCTGCGGTCATGCTGTGGACTGCTGAGTGACTGCTGCCCACACTGAACTGTGCCTCACATTAATTAACAGCTGTATGTGTTGTAAGCAAGACTCGTGCACGGGATCACACAGAAGAGAGCTTCTGATCTATTTTCAGTCTATAGCTGTCTTTTCATGGCAGGATGTACACTTACGTGATGCTATGCCCTCTTATTGATCCCATTGTCCATACCATCCACACATTGTTCGTCCCATAAGATGTGAGGACCTGGCGGGGAGGACCCACATGCTGCGGCCGCTGCTGACAGGGAGGGCGGGGTGCAGAGAGTCTGCCTGCTGCTGCTATACTGCTCCCATCTCTGGTCTCTCAGTGCGTCCTCCAGGTCCAAATGCCCCTGACTTCCCCTCTGCTGCTGGAAACATCAGTTATCAGTGACCCATTTGTGTTAATTGAAACTGAAAAACTGACTGAGATGATTGTGAGTGTGTTCTTAAAATGAATTAAAGTTTTATTTGGACTTTGGAGATTTGTTCTCATAAACTAATTGTCTTGAGAGCAAATCTAAATTAATTAATAGGCTACAGCTGTGCCACATCACCATTTCAAGTATAATAAGCAATATTACCATGAGTAAATGTAAAAACAACAAAACATGCAGCTCATTTATGGGCTGTTTGGTCTGTTGGCGCCACCGTGTGACCATTTAATAACATTGCATTCCCTTGTGAAAGTGACAGTTTTACCTCTCATAAATTAAAACATGATTGATAATGAAATGTAATAATTAATAGACCCTAGAAAAGTGGAAAGTATCTAAGTATATTTACTCAAGCACTGTACTTAAGTACAGATTTGAGGTGCTTGGTTACTTCTACTCCACTATATTTCAGGGGGAAATAATAATAATAATGATAACAATAATAATAATAATAAAAATAATAAATGTCTTTGTAAAGCACTTTTCAAGCTGGGAGCACAAAGTGCTTTCCATAAACAGCATAAAACAATCAGAAATAAAAAGAAAACTTCAAGAACAGCAAAATACAAGCCCACCGTTAAAATAAATCAACCAAAAGGTAGAATAAATAAAACTATTAAAATAAACTTAAAAACAGGTGGTCGCACAACAGAGCTGTATTATGTAAACAAATAAAACTAAATAACTGTCAGGTAAAAAAGCAAGTCTGTAAAAATGTGTCTTAAGGCAGGATTTAAAAGCAGAAACAGTGTCAGCCGATCGAATATTAACTGGAAGACTGTTCCAAAGCTGAGGTGCCAGTACAGCAAACGCTCGATCATCCTTTGACCTCAGCCTTGACTCTGGAACAGCCAGCAGGCCTAACACAGCAGATCTGGGAGGCCTTTTTGGACAGTAAGTACTTAAAAGTTCACTAATGTATTCTGGCGCCTAGCCATGTAAAGCCTTGTAAGTTATGAGTAAGATTTTAAAATGGATTCTAAAAGAGATTGGTAACCAGTGCAGGGAGGCTAAAACGGGGGTGATGTGAGAAGTCAGAAGTCTGGCAGCAGAGTTCTGCACAGTCTGAAGTTTAGCTATATCTCGGGCATGGAGGCAGGTAAACAAGGCGTTACAATAGTCCAGGCGTAAGGAAATAAAAGCATGAATAATCTTCTCTGCATTGCTAAAAGATAACATTGCTCTGATCTCTGATCTGAAATATTTCTGAGTTGGTAGAAGCATGATTGTACCAATTTTTTGTGTTATGTCCAAAGCTCAGTTCACTGTCAAAGATAACACCCAGGTTCTTAGCAGTGCCCCTGATATTTGGGGTAAGGGGACCAAGCAGTGGCTGGACTTGATTATGGAGGCGCTCAGGGCCAATGATAAGCACCTCTGTTTTGGGACATCCAGTCTCTCACATCAGCTATGCAGCTCTGTAATGTGGCTAGTTTGTTGCATTCAGAGGGTTTAATGGAGAGATATAACTGTGTATCGTCAGCATAACAGTGAAACGTGACGAGTGATATGACCTTGTGGTAGCATATAGAGAGAGAACAGAATTGGTCCGAGGACTGATCCTTGAGGTATGCCACATGTTGTCTGTGCAGTTTGTGAGATGAATGAGTTGATTGAGACATAGAATTTTCTGTTTGATAGATAGGAGGAGAACCACTCCAGGGCCGTTCCAGAAATGCCCACCCAAGTCCTGAAATCTATTGATTAGCAAAGTGTGATCGATGGTGTCAAATGCTGCGCAAAGGTCAAGCAGCACCAGTACAGAGCAGTGTCCAGAATCTGCAGCCATTAATAGGTCATTTGTAACCCTTAGAACAGCTGTTTCGGTGCTGTGTAGCTTGCGAAATCCCGATTGAAATTTCCCAAAAATACTGTTTTTATTAGGCACTTTCAGAAGTTGTTCTAAAACCAGTTTCACGAGAATTTTTGAAATAAAGGGCAATTTTGAAATTGGTCTAAAAAATTTTAAAACTGATGGATCAAGGCCAGGTCCTTTTAGCAGTGGCTGAATACAGGCTATTTTAAAATAATCTGGGACACCTCCAGAGCAAAGGGAGCTGTTTAAAATGCAGAGCAGACTGAGGCCTATTTCCCAGAACACTTGTCTGAACAATTTTACTGGAATGATATCCAGATGACTGGATGAGGGTTTCATGTGGGACACAGTATTGGTGAGAGTTTCCGTATCAACTGGCCAGAAGCTATCTAACAAATGAGGACATGGACAGGGAAGGATCACAGGAGAAGTTGGAGGGGCAATGTTTGCTCAAATATGGTGAATTTTGTTGAGAAAAAAGGAGAGAAATTTCTCACAGTCAGCAGCAGATGAAGCAGAGGGACTAGTGGTGGGAGGTTTGACAAGCTGATTTATGGTTGTAAATAAAAATCTGGAATTGTGCTGATTGGTGGTTATTAACTCAGAGAAATATTGGTCTCTTGCCTCTTTTACTTTCTGATTGTATGTGACCAGTTGATCTTTAATTTGTAGGCAATGGACTTGGAGTTTTCTTGTCTTCCATTTGCGTTCTGTTTTCCTACATTCTTTTTTAAGGTTTTGAATGTCCTCATTTATCCATGGGAAAGAACTGACAATATTTTTTGTTTTAGTTGTAAGTGGGGCAACAGTGTCCAGTGTAGTCCCACAAATTTGATTGAATTTTCCTAGCAGCTGGTTAATATCTGAATTAAACGTCAAATTGTGTTTTTTCTTGCTAAAAGGGAAAAAGAATTCATCAGCTGTATGTTCAGCAACTACCCGAAACTGAGTGGTGCGTTTACATATCTTTGGTGCAGCCTGTAACAGAGTATCAGATAAAATACACTGGTGGTCAGAGATGGTCTAAAGTATGGCACTTTTTACTCAACTACATTTATTTTACACTTATTTTACAGCTATAAGTTATAAGTTACTTTGCAGATTGAAATTTTACATAAATTATATGATCAATATATAAAATACTTGATTCACCTAC
>NTHP01000235.1:891626-905420 GCA_003416845.1 Oplegnathus fasciatus
TTTCTGAATTCAATAAAGATATTGTCAAATACTCTGGCTTCAAGGTCATTTGTTCCTCTTGAATGTAAAAGGAGCCCCTTGCAGAAGGCAAGCAATGGTTGCGATGGTCCAAACTGCCTTGTGACATGGAAAATATGTTTGCTTTGGGATTCTTGGTAGTGGTTCCAGTTGAGTGTTAATGAGAGGCTTAACTATACAATTGTATGATGCCTGTGATTGAGGTTTAGATCACCCTCAGTTCTTAATGTGGAACTTGCACGTTGCCTTTTATGCTGTTTGAAATGCGCAACCTTGGCCTATTTCCATTTGGGAGATGCTACACTGGAACTGACATAAAGTAGCTGGATGTTCGTCAACTGAGCTCTGTAGCGTTGCAATAAAACACTAGTGGCATTCCAGCCCACTTACTTGGTGCAGAGTTTGTCCATTTGGCATTAATTTCACAAGCAATTTAACTCACCACTATGGTGATGCATTAGAAACTTTCATCTGCAATTAGAAAACGTTACATGCAACTTTTGAAAACTTATGAAACGAAGTTGCAAGCTTGAGGCTGTTACTTGCAGTGGCCCAGTTGATCACCTAGGGACAGATTTTGGACTGCGGGTCAGACAGCACTATTGGAGCACCAAATGAGGGAATGTCTTTGGCGAAAACAGTGTTAAGGCTGCATTCAGTGTGAGTGTCTGTTACCAAACCACACAAGTGGCAGCAATAAAATGGCATGAAAGGGGGGGAAAGTGAGAGGTAAAGGGAAAACAGTCTGTAGATACTAGCACCCATGGGATAAATCCTTGTATCAATATACTTGCTATTAAAGCTCATGACTGCAGACCTTGTGGCACAATGGTACCTTGTCTGACTTGAGATCCGAGGGTTGCGTATTTAAATCACGTCAAGGTCGAGCAGTTGTAACTCTGATTTTCTTTGAGAGACCAGGTTGTCAGACTGAGTATCAGAGTTTATAATTATCAAAGACTAATTGAACTGATGTTTTCTGTGTCTTCCTCTTAGATTGAACTGGCATGAAAACTTGCCACACCATAGATTCTTCCAGACCATAGATTTAATATCCTTTTATGCTCTGTGACATTTAAAAATTACTTGGCAGACCAAGTTCCCCCAGTTGACTTATAGATTTTGGATCAAAATGCTGCCCCCCTCAGTGCCATTAGGGCTTATGATGGCAGAGCTTGTGGCACAATGGTAGCGTGTCTGACTATAGATCAGAAGGCTGCATGTTCAAATCATGTCAGGGTCAAGCTTATTACTCTTTGTAACTGTGATCACCTTTATGCTAAAGGCAGTAGTCTTCCAGGATGGTAGTGCTCCCAGCCTCCAAGCACAAGCAGTCAATTGATGCTTTGATGAGTATAAAAGTTGTATCAATCATACACTGTGGCCTTTGTAGTCTCCATATCTTAAATTGAACATCTATGGGAGAATTTGGAACAACATGTCATAGAAAACATTCTGCGTCATTATTATCAAAACACCAAATGAGGGAATATCCTCTGGAAGAAAAACACCATGACTGGCATATGGATGTTTTGGGCAAAGCTCTTCAGTGTGTTGCTAGATGCCAAACCACACACAACTTTTGTGCTTGTATGGCATCTGTCTAAAGTGTTATTACAGAAAATTGCTTCAGACCATGTGGTGCAATGGTAATGTCTCTGACTCCAGATCAGAAGGGTTCTGTGTTCAGGTCACATACATATGTTGAAATCTTTCTGTCCTAAATTATGACAGATGAGGCAGATAAAAGCTTTCCCAGGTTGACAATGCCTCCAACAAGTAAATCATATACTTTAGCCTTTACAGTCACTAAATCTCAACTGAATATTAGGACGTGTCAGATGGCACTCTCCACCACCATCATCAAAACATCAATGAAGAAATATCTTCTGCACAAAGAACATGATGTTTTGGGTCAAGACCTTCTTAAATCTAGGCTGACGTTTGAATCCTGCTGCAGTGACAGTGCCATTAAAGCACATGACTGCAGACCTTGTGGCACCTTGTGGTACCTTGTCTTGTGGTACCTTGTCTGATTCCAGATCAGAGGATTGTGTTTAAATCACGTCTAGGTCAAGCAGTTGTAACTCTCCGACTTCCTTTGAGAGACCAGGTTGTCAGACTGAGAATCATGGGTTTATAATTTTCGAAGATTCATACGGAACATTGGCAACTAATTAAAATGATGTTTTCTCTGCGTCTTCCTCTTAGTTTGAACTGGCTAGAAAAGTTGCCACACCACAGATTCTTCCAGACCATAGAGTTAATATCCTTTTATGCTCTGTGACATTTTAGAATTGCTTGGCAGACCAAGTTCCCCCAGTTGACTTATAGATTTTGGATCAAAACGCCACCTTGTTCAGTGCCATTAGAACTTATGACAGCAGACCTTGTGGCGCAATGGTAGCGCGTCTGACTCCAGATCAGAAGGCTGCGTGTTCAAATCACGTCAGGGTCAAACACCTACAACACTCTATAACTGAGTCATCACCTTTATGTTAAACAAACAGCAGTATCTTAGCTTAGTCTTGAATCCTGTATGCCATCCCTCTAAAGTGCTATTATGCCTTGAGGCGCAGTGGTGGCACGTCTGATTCCAGATCAGATGGTTGTATGTGCAAATCATGTCAGGGTTAAACAGTTGTATGTTAAATAATTTCTGTAGTGATGGCAGTGGTGTCATCCAAATCATATGTTTTGGCCTTTGCAGACTCCAGATCTCAACTAAAATGACCACCTATGATATATTTTGGGGCACGTGTCAGACGGCGCTCTCCACCACCATCGTCAAAACACCAAATGAGGAAATATCTTCTGCACAAAGAACATGATGTCTCGGGTGAAGGCCTTCATCAGTGTGCATCACTTAAAAGTGCCCATCCAGCTTGTTATAGCAGACCTTGTGATACAGAATCACTGACAAACTAATTGTGCACTTCCTCTGTATGTCTTCCTTTTCTGAACTGGCTGCAATACCATACAGTTATTATCCTTCCATATAAAAAAACATTTAGCAGGCCCACTTGACCTCTATAAAGTGCCACTTCAGCTTAAGAAAAGCGACCTTGTGGTGCAATGGTAGTGCATCTGACTCCAGATCAGAAGGCTGCGTGTTCAAATCACATCAGTGTCAAATACCTACAACTATCTGTAACTGAGTGATCACCTTTATGCTATGATATCCTAAAGGCAGTGGTCTTCCAGATTAGCAATGCCCCCAATGTCGGAGCACAAGGGTTCAATCAATGGGTTGATGAGTACAAGGCTGAATCCAACATTACTATAGTCTTTAAGTAATGGTAGCCTATAACAGCTGTGCAGTGTAATGCCAAATATATAGACAAAGGAAAATGAAAAACAACAAAAGAAGTCACTCTTCCAATTTAAGTAACACCCAATTTATTAAGCCATAGTCTGGTCTTTATAGACAGCCTTGCAGTCTTGCGCCCTTGGGCTCAGTCCTCAAGTCCAGAAGGTGGACATTTGGATTCAGCCTAACACTTGTAGGGCATCCCTCTAAAATGCTATCATAGTACAAACCTTGAGGCACAATGGTAGCCTGTCTGACTGCAGATTATTAGGTTGTTTGTTCAAATCACATCATGGTCAAACAGTTATATATATATTTTATAGTGCAATGATATCCTAAAAGCAGTGGTCTTCAACGTTGGCAATGCCCCCAACTGCTGCGCTTTACAGCACTATCATCAAACCTTCACATGTATACATACACATTTTGGAAAAAGAATGTGTTAGGCCATGGCCTTTTTCGATTTGTTTAAGGTTAGACACCAAACCACACACAGGTAGCAGCAGTAACATAACAAAATGTTGTACGGACAAAATAGGGCATAGATGCAGGAATAGAACTTCAAAAGTGGAGCCAGTGAAAGGTAAATGTGAACCTAGCTCCCATCCCATACAGTTATTATCCTTCCATGCTCTATGACATGTAAAAAATATTGAGCAGGCCCAGATGACCTCTATAAAGTGCCACTTCTACATGAAAAAACATGCCTAGTGGTGCAATGGTTGCATGTTCAAAGCACGTCAAAGTCAACCAGAGCAGCTCTCTGTTCCTACTTTCGGGACACCATCTCTTAGCTGTTCATTTGTGTCATAACAGCAGTCTTTATGCTTGCACGAAAGGCTACACAGTGGTCTTATGAGCATGACAATAATGTAAATCATATATTTCAGCCTGTATTGTATCCTTAGTGTATCAGGCTTTGCTCAGACTGCAGGCAAATCAGATTTGTTCCTCAAATCAGATCTTTAAGACAGACTATCTGCACTGTTATTTGCAAGTGATCAGATCAGATTTGTGTGTCCAGACATCACAAACCTATCTGCATGGGTTGCTGTGGTAACGGCATAGACGTTAGTAACTACGTACGTTGGTGACGCGGCTTTACATTGTGATGCTCCGTGCTGCAGTTACGGTGGGCTTCACTGTGCAGCGAGAGGTGTCACTCTGGATTTGACGTTGTCGTTTTGTGTCGCGTTGCGAGTGACGTAAAAGACACTTTGAAATCCGATTTGAGCAGCCAGAGCGTCCGGACCATAGACTGTCTATGGTCCGGACTGAGACGCATCTGTAGAAGTCCGATTGGAATCACATTTCAAACCACCTCCAAAAATCGCATTTCATGTGGTTTTTGCTGTCCAGACTTTCTAAATTCAATCCGGATATGCCAAAAAACGGATTTGGGCTGGCAGTCTGAACAAGGCCTCAGAGTATCAGTTGAATTCTGCTCCTGTGACAGCCTTTACACTTGTATTGCATCACTTTATAGTGCCACTTCTGTCAGAGAAAATAGACCTTGTGGCGCAATGGTAGCGCGTCTGACTCCAGATCAGAAGGGTGCGTGTTCAAATCACGTCAAGGTCAAACTTCTACAACTCTCTGTCACTGGGCACCTTTGTGCAATGACATCCTAAAGGCAGGGGTCTTCCAGGATAGCAGTGCCCTCAACAACAGAGCTTTGCAGTACATTCACATATATACAAAAAAAAAGGGAAAAAGTATGTGTTAGGCCATGTTCAATTTGTTTAAGATCAGACACCAAACCACACACAGATAGCAGCAGTAACATAATAAAATAGGGCATATACTCGGGAATACAAGCTCAAAAGTAGAGCAGTGAAAGGTAAAGGTGAACTTGGCTCCCATATCATACACTTATTATCCTTCCGTGCTCTATGACATATAAAAAAGGCCCAGCTGATCTCTATATTATATTGTATATTAACGACCTTCCAGAAATATGCCCTGTTATAGATCTCAGTACGCTGACGACACAGTCGTCCATGTATCTGGCAAAACCTGTGATGCTGTTGCAGATAAGCTAATCAAAAGTATCAGCTTGGCTTGATGCATCCTGTTTGACACTAAACACTAAAAAAACAAAGTCTATCTGCTTTTCCATTAAAAAGCTACCTGTGTCCTTGAATGTTAGAATTAAAGGCGAGCTCACTGAACAAATAACAGAGATACCTCATCTCTGTTATTTGGGGATAATTTTAGATTCTCAGTTAAACTTTAAAAGTCACACTAAAAAGATTTGTAAAAGAATTAAGGCTAACCTTAGCTGTTTTAAAATGATAAGAAATTGCTTGGCATCTGACTGTGCCTTGCTGTTTCTAAATTCAATGATAGTCTCACATCTGTCCTATGGTTTGGCTGTTTGGTCCCAGGCCAACCAGTCTGTAATTAAATCCATAGAGTGCCTTTACAATCGGGCCTTGAAAATCTTGGACAAAAAGCAAACAAGGTACCAACATTGCCGCATTTGAAGTAAATACAAGATTTTAAGTTTTGCTAACTTTATTGATTTTCATTACGTAAGGCTTGTTTTAAATGTTTAAATGAACTTGCTCCTCAGCCTCTTTGTAAACACATCAAGAGATTACAGAGCTTTAGCAGATCCACCAGAGCAGCTTCAAGTGGCAATTGTTGCACTATAAACACTATGATACTTGCATCAGATAACTGTTTTCAGTTTGTCTATGTGTATCTGTCCCTATCAAATAAACCATAAATGAATAAATAAAATAAAGTGCCACTTCAATCTGGGAAAATAGACCTTGTGGTGCAATGGTAGCGCATCTGACTCTAGATCATGTCAGGCTCAAGCACATTGAAAACGCATTGTGATCCCATTTCATTTATCAGGTGGTTAGAAAGCATCATGAGTAGTAACAGTGATTCTTAAGTAACCTTGACACAACACAGATGCTTGCATACCACACAATTAATGTCCTTTTCATGCTCTATTTCATGAAAATGCTTAGCAGGCCCAGTTAGCTTTTGGAGCTCAGGTCAAAATGTCAGCAGTTTTCAGTGCCATTAGTACTTGTAGAAAAAGACCTTGTGGCGCAACGGTAGCGCGTCTGACTCCAGATCAGAAGGTTGCGTGTTCAAATCACGTCAAGGTCAACCAGATGCACCTGTCTGGGAGTGACTTTAGGTCACCATCTCGCTCTACTGTTCATTTGTGTCATAGCAGCAGTCTCTATACTTGCATGTGCGGTCACACAATGGTCTTATGAGCATGACAATAATGGAAATCGTATAGTTTGGATCTGAATTTTGGGGCGATGTGCGCGTTCCACCGTCATCATCGAAAGCATCATCCCTCTTCAGTACCATCAGAAACCCCTGCAACAGACTCTGTGGCGCAACGGTAGCGCGTCTGACTCCAGATCAGAAGGTTGCGTGTTCAAATCACGTCAGGGTCAAACACTTACAACTGTTTCCTTTGGTTTAACGAACACTGACAACAAGCTGACCTGATTCTTTGAGCTCTCAATTTGACTGTGAGTCTTGCTGTGTGCTTGTGTGTCACCATAAATGATAAACCATCCTTTGCGTATAATATCATGACATATAAAAATGTCAGCTGACATTTGGATCTTGCATCAAGGTCATCCCTCTAAAACATCCTTACTACCTGTTAACCTCGTGGCACAATATCCGTATATTCCTCTTTGTTTGATCTGTCTACAAAAGTTTCTGACAATGTGATTTTCTATGTGAGAGAGTGAAAAACAATTACCTCATACCAGGATGTTTTTATGCATCTAGTCCAATAAGTAGCAGACAACAGGAAGAGTGGTTCACCGCAACATATTATAAAGCAAGGCATTCAAGGCAGCCTCTGTTGTGGACACATGCACGCACACATACGCACACACACATTTAGATAAGTGGGGATAATATGACTGGCATGAGGCACTTCACACAAAGCAAAGACAATAATTTGAGGTGATCCCTGAACGGTGGCAAAAATAACAACGATAATCACACAGCAGCTTTAACATGTTATCATCTGACTCCACCCATGGACACACACAAACACAGTAACACAAAACACACTGTCATTGTTTCGTCATCCATTAAAATTTTCTTAATAGGAGCCTACATGTGAATCTCTCAACATCTCCTCTGTTTTCCCCATTTAATAGTATCAGGTCCTCTGGTTTTACAAAGTGTGACAGATGCATATTGTGCTCCAGTGATTGGGCCATGAGCGGGAGTGAGCGGGAAAGATACACAAGAAGGCGTTGACATATTTATAGCCCCCAAGACTTAGACAGAAGGGAGGAGGAGAAGAAGGATGTGGGGGGTCAGAGAAGATAATGACAGACAGAGTGGGAATAAAGATAGACATTTATTTTTAAAACCATCTGTTTTGTGTTGAATGAGTAGATAGATTGTTGTTGAAAAGCTGTACTAGATCTTGTTTCACCATGTATCCACTTTATATGTATATGGATTATCAGACATGAGAACTAAAATGTGTTAAGAGCTAAGCGCAGCACTCAGGGTGAGGTCTTTTTCTTCCCTTTGTGCTACCTGAGTGCTTAGTATCTGATAGTTTATTACATCTCTGACAACAATAAGTGTACTACTCTCTTTCACATTTAATGAAAAACTTCCTTTAATTCGGGGTTTTAGTTTCAGTTTGGGAAATACTTTCTTGAGTTAGATGAGAAGATTGACACCACTCTCATGTCTGTCCGTTAAATATGAAGCAACAGCTAGGAGACGCTTATCTTAGCTTAGCATAAAGGCTGGAAACAGGGGGAAACAGCTAGTCTGGCTGTAGTTATATTGTTGGGCTGTAACTTGTGAGTGCAGTGACTTCCCAGGAAATTATTGACCATGAAATAGTCTGGCACATTGTTTGGATTAGACAAACTAGATATAACTTATGAATTAGTGAGCTTTAGAGGTGCTGGCAGGTGGATTCTGTTACTTGGAGAGGGCCAAGGTAGCTGTTTCCCTCTTATTCCAGTCTTTATGCTAAGCTAAGCTAACGTCTCCTGGTTATAGCTTCATATTTACCGCACAGACATTACTTTAAATTCAACTGACCGACACCTGCACTCATTCGAACATACCAGTACTACAAAACTGCATCCAAATCAACATTTTATATTTAGAGACACAAGCATGTTTAAATCATTGCGTGCACCCTCGTGTGTATTATATGTGTGTGTGTACAGCCACGGTTTCCACAGCAGACGCAGCTGTCTGGCCCGTTGGACTGTGCCTATGTCACTGTGACTCTATTTCGGGACCCTGTGTTGTTCAAAAGGTCAGATAAAGAAGCGTAGGAATCCTCACAAAGCAGAGGGTGGGGGTGTCGGGTGAACGGGGGGGAAGGTGGATATCCACAAACCAACACACACACATCACAAACACGAGGCAGTGCTGACAGAGAGGGGGAGACAGGGAAGCAAAGTAGAGTAGTGAGACACAGAGAGGGAGACATTAAGCAGGGTCCCTGTGAAGAGGATTCACCTTTGGCTGAATGAAAACTTTCTAGGGAAGAAAGAAGGGATAATTTAAGAGCTTAAATTTAAAAAGTCTGATTTGACCTTTGATCCAGTGGATAAACAGACATTTCTGGACATCATGGATGGAGAATCGTCCAGCCAGGAGACATCTGGGTCTACAGAGATGACCAGTCAGACTGACACCAACAACAACAACAACCAGGTCTGTGCTTTTACATGTTACATTAAATTGCAGCAGTTTCACATTTGTAAAACCCACAATGACTGGTGTGACGCTCCGTACCAGGAATAGGCAGCAAGTGTATTTGTGGCCATGGCAGGTGTTGTGTTTGGACAGCAGGACAGGAGAGGCTGTGCTACACCTGTTCTTATTCCTGGCTGAAGAACGTAACACACAGAGACACACAAGTTATGCAAAGTAATGCTCATGTGCACACACAAACACACATTGTGGAGTTTCCTATTCCCTCTGATGAGTCATCGCAGCAAGACCTGACCTGGTGTGACTGTTCCTGCTGTCATAATACTGATATTTTACTGGATATACAGTATTTCAAATATGATAACATGAATCTCTAAAATGAAAATACCGTATGTCACATTTTGTCGAGACGAGATCTGAAATCACTGAAGATTTTAATAAAGTTTTTTAAAAAATAGCATGACCCTCAAATGACTGATGGCGCCTTTTCGTCCTCAGATTGATTAATAGCATTCATGGCATAAGAAACCACTTAAACCTAAACCTGTATGATATTTAAATGTAGAGAGCCACTCAGGATTTGTTTTTTGATTATTGTATATCGTATTATTTGTATTTTAGGTTCAGGTGTGATTTAAAAACAAAACAAAAAAAGCCAAATTTTCCATCTGTATTCTCGTACTCAAATAAGTGAGATACTCAACAAATCCCAGAGAAGAGCTTCAGGTCTCACATTACATTATCCTCTTCAGCTAGAGGACCATGATATCCCCAGAGTAAAGTGTGGATGCTAATTTTAGTGCATCTTACATAATGTTATACCTTTCAAACAGAAGTTATCTTCTCAGTCTCTAGATTCATTTAATCTCCTTAAAACCAGTTAAACTGAAACTTAAATTGATCTCTACAGTGAAACTGGAGCAGGACAGAAGCAGGATAACAACAGAATAAATTAGGCCTCCACTCATGTGTGTTCTTTAATTGAAGTTTATACATATCATTTTAGATTATTTATCATCAGTATTGTGTGGGAATACTTTATATCTCTCAGTGTGATTACAGACATGCCCAAAATGCTTTAGTGAAAAAAACTTCTGTAGTAGTTTACACACAACTGAACACTAAAACACTAAACAACAGTAAACGTGTCTGTTATAAATAAATGAAGGAATGAATGAATGAAGTGAGGCAGAGGTCGTGGTCTCAGCTAACAGTATCCCACATTGTTTTGAGCTACAGCTGTACTCCCCCCATGGGTCAGCTTATTTGAAATGATTTGATAACGTTGATGATTGAACAGCTGATGTAGAGCTCCTCTTGGTCTGATCAGAAAAATGTTTATAATGTTTATAAATATTTAATGGCAGATACATCATCCTATCAACATTTGGAAAAAATAAAAATAAAATAAACATATGCTTTAGTCTCCCATTTGGTCAATAACTCCAACCTGAAACATAGTTGTGGCCAAGGAAGAATCAAATTGGAAATAGAAATTACATGAGCCAATATCCACACACCATCCAAGTAAAAGTCTGGATATATTGTCTAGATATATTGGCCCAACCCTAAGAATAAATAATAATTGAAGATAATCCACAAATATTTACAGTATTACAATATATATACTTTAGTTGTTATGATGTTACCTCAGTATGGAATTTCAGCCACGTGATACAAAGTAAATTTGATTAAATTTAAACATGATTTACAAATAAATTTCAAATTTAGAAACTATAAAATAGGAATAAAGTCAAAGCATATTTGTCAACAGATGTACAGATGTACATATCCATTCTTTGCATATGGATTTGATACATAACTAAACTCTTTTATGTTGCTTGTCCTCCAGACAGATGAGCCGGAGCTGGAGGAGACTAAAGACCCAGGGAGAGAGCCTCCAGCAGAGGAGACAGGGGAAGGTCAGGGGGTAATGGAGGTGGAGGAGAAGGGGGAGGAGGATTCAGCACCAGAACAGGGAGGTGAAGAAGAGGCCAGTGCTGGAGATACAGACAAACCCCAGACTACTGCGTCAAAGCATGCTGAAGGTGACACTGAAGAGGCTGGACATGATAAAGACAAAACGTCCGCTGATGTGGACGTGAAGGATCCTGAACCGACGAGTGGAGAAAAAGATGAGGAGGGAGAGAGGGAGGAAGACAAGAAAGGTGGGCGGGTGGAAGAGGTCAGGAGCTGTGAGACTGAAAAAGATGGAGAGGAGATGAAGGACAAAAAGAAAGAAGAAAATAAGAATAAAACAGAGGAGAAAGCAGAAGAAGCAGAAAAAGATGTGAATGCAAAAGCAGCAAGAGGGGCAGAGAAGAAAAAACAGGAAGTGGATGTACAGACGAAAGACAAAGGAAAGATTAAGGAGGTAGAAAAGCAAGGGAAGCCCAAAAGAAAGAGTGGTCCTCCATCCTCTTCTCTCTCCCGGCCAAGACCCTCTGCTCGCTCGATCAGGGCATCGGCTAAAAACGACATCATTGCCAAGTTCCAGCAAGGTGCACCAGAGTAAGTCATTGTATGACACCCAGCGCCTCAAATAATAAAATATGGTCTGATGATGGTTTCATTACAAACTGTGCAATATTGTGACATCTTTAGGACACCAGTACCCCGCAACTTCAAGATTCAGAGGTCATCTACGGCTTTGACTACAGGAGCTTCAATCAAACAGAAGATTCTTCAGTGGTGTCGCAACAAGACTCGCAACTATGAGGTGAGCTCAACGCAGAATCTTTATCAGATGCACCACATTTCCAATAAATAAGCCTTGGTGTAGATGTGCTTTGCTCTGTCTTTTCAGTTGGCATCTTCCTGTCTTTTGACCTTTTAGGGTGTCAACATAGAAAACTTCTCATCGTCCTGGTGTGACGGGCTGGCGTTCTGTGCTCTGATCCATCGTTTCTTTCCTGATGCTTTTGACTACAGCTCCCTGAATCCGAAGGAGAGGGAGAAAAACTTCACTCTGGCCTTCCAAACTGCAGAGTATGAAGTATTTAATTCTCTCTCCTTCGTTTCTCCCCTCAGTTCAGTTCGATCTTTATCGTCCCACAAGAAGAATTTTGTTTGGCAGCAAAAAGCATAAAAACATAAAACATGCACACAATAACAACACAATAAGACAACTGAAGACATTAAAAGTTGTGATACTATACACATAATACATATTGTAATACAGTAAAAGGTTCCTAAAGGTAATAATAAAAGCAAAGACAAACTGCAACAGTAAGAATAGAGATAAGATAAAGTACTAAGCTGTGCTGGGAGCTGGGTGTATTAGAATTAAAGCCGCTATATTTGATATTTTTATAATAATGTATCAAATGGCAACGTGAAAACAATGTGACAATGTGAATCGCTTGTAGTGATGAACCAACAGAAAATCATCACCTTAATCTGCAGCTCTGCTCGGCTTTACAGAGCTTTAAAGTGAGTTTCAGCTCATTGTTTAGCTGTCCGGTTCATAACTTTACTGTTTTGGTTCACTCTCACCACTGTCATAGTGTTGTTTTTTCAGGGAAAAGGCTCTAAAAAACCCCTGTACACTACCGGTCAAGCACCAAACGGCAGACAGACACAGTTAGCGACTAGCTGGTGAACACAGTGGAGCATTTAGCAGCTAAAGGGCCAGATATTTCCCTCAGGAGTTGGTGGAGACCAAAAACAAAGCTAAAAGAGAGTGAATATTGGACTTATATTTATCTGGTTGTCAGAAACACGACTCCTAATGAGTGGTAATGTTGCTCCATAACTGCTGGATGTGTAAATAAGCAACTGTTTGCTCACATGTTTTAATTTAAAAGACGATGAGGTGTCAGTGTTGTGTTCACAACTTGTTTCCGCTGCCTCCAAGTGGCCAATAATCAGGTATTGCAGGTTTAATAGTGCTTATTGCATATGGGATAAATGAAAACTTGAACCTCTTACACCTTATTTTCTCAAACTTGTATCTGACTAGAGGGAAAGAGGACAAAATTGGCTATATTGGATTTAGCTTTCTGTGAAATTTGTCAGTTAAAAGTCTCAAAGAAGGCTGCAGCTCACCAAAGATTTTACTCACTACCTTGACGATGTTTCCCCGTTGATTCCTGATTTGCACATTTAAAATGACCATCCCAACAACTCAGTGAGAACGTCACTCTCTCTCTCTGTTTAAGCAGTTACTATAAGTCATTGCTTTGTCTCACCTCAGTCCTCTCCTTTCCTTTCCCCCCCTCGCCTCACTCCCTGGCAGGTCCCTGGCCAACTGCTGCCCTCTGCTGGAAGTGGGTGACATGATCATGATGGGTAACAACCCGGACCCCATGTGTGTGTTCACATACGTCCAGTCCCTCTGCCACAGCCTTTCCAAAATAGAGAAAGAGAGGAGGGACAAAGAAAAGGAGGAGAAGGAACAGGCTGGCAATGAGGGAGAAGAGAAAGGAGAAGATGTAGCAGAGGAGGCGTCACCAGAGAAGTCTGCTGAGAATGGGACGATGGAGAGCCAAGAGGAGAAACAGGGAGATGCTACAGAGACCGAGGGAACTGAGGAGGGAGAAAATGCACCAAGCAGCTGTGAGATGGAGGGAGACGGAGGAGCATTAGTCGAGGCAGAGTCCTAGAAAAATACTGAGATCAAACAGAAAGACTGAAAAGACCAAAAAGATTGTTGATGGTTGCGGTACTACAGTGAGTAAGTCTTAGTTTGGTGTTGAATTGACTACTGGAGACACATCAGCGCAAACGCTGGCAATGTGATGTTACAGCTGTATGTTTGAAAGTGTACT
>NTHP01000235.1:906280-918613 GCA_003416845.1 Oplegnathus fasciatus
TGTTGTGTATGTTTGTTATGAGCACATAAAGCAGAATTGTTCAGTTCCTCCATTTTGCGTTTGTGTTTATGGAAACAATGAATTAAATGATGGACTTGAATTAGAAAGTTGTTGTTGTTCAGACATTTTGCCTGAAAAGATTTTTCTTATTTCATAACTTATTCAAAATAGATAAACACTTCATTAAAAAATGTAAATCCATTATAGACTCTGAGCCAATTGGGGCTAGTGCTCTTTTTTTGTATAGCCTCAATCAATAATAAAGCTGTTGTTGTTGTGTGTTGTTTAAGGGACGATCTGAGGTCTATAAAGAAAAGGACTGTCCCAACATTAAAATTAGTAGAAATGGATAGCCAGCTGCACTCCCCATTGACTGACAGGTTTTTAAATATAAGGACTGACACTAAGCAACAACTAAACATAAATAGAATATTAAAGCTGCATGAATTTTTTTTTAAAATAGTTTCTAATAAAATAAAATTACATTTATAAACACATGAGTAAACACTTGATTTACTCATGTTTATAAATGTAAACACATGAGTAAATCAAGCATCTTGTCAGTGGTGGAGGAAGTATTCAGATCCTTTACTTAAGTACTAATAATACACAAAAATACTCTGTTGCAAGTAAAAGTCCTGCATTGAAAATATTACTTGACTAAAAGTATGTAAGTGTAATCAGGAAAATGTACTTAAAGTATTAAAAGTAAAAGTACTGCAGAAAAATGTCCCCTGTGACTGTTGTACTATCATATATTATATCATATATATTATTACTCGTGCATTCATGTGAAAGCAGCATTTTACTGTTGAAGTTGGTTACTTTAAATTGGCAACTATTTTGATAATCATTTAGTTCTTTTTCATATAAAAACATTTTAAAATAATTTTGAGGTTTGGACTATTGGTTGGACAAAACAAAGCATTGTGAAGGTGTCACTTTGGACTCTGTGACGCATTTCTCACTATTTTCATTTTCAGAAGTTTTACAAACCAAACAATCAATCGATTGATGGAGAAAATAATCAGCAGATTAACCCCTAATGAAAATAATCATCAGATGCAGTCCAATACAAAATAGTTCAAAACTAGCTCCACCTCATTAATACATAAGTAACAATGATCTAAAGGTATAATATATTTAATAGTACAACAGTCACAGGGGCCATTTTTCTGCATGAGTGCTTTTACTTTTAATACTTTAAGTACATTTTCCTGAGTATAATTACATACTACACACCACTGCCCAAAGGTTGATACCCAAAAATGTCCCAAACACAGCAAAATAAGAAAATACAGGCAGAGGGCAGGGTCTCTGCAGATACATACAGACACCGCCACACACTTCTAGTGGGTCATAAGTAATGACTGAGAGTGGTTATTTTTGTATGAGTCTATATATTGATTTTTAGGAAAACCCTGCTTGTTATGCCTTTAAGTAAAAGATCTGAATACTTCCTCCACTATGGAAGCCCATTTCAGCCAATGTGACAAAAAACCAGATCCTGAGAGTCATTATAATGAGAAACAAAATAATGAGTTGGTATCGCAAAATAATGAGTTAGTATCTCAAAATAATGTGTTAGTATCTTAAAATAATGAGAAGCTGACATAAGTCATTATTTTGAGAGAAGTAAGTCATCATTTTGAGAAAGTTTCTCATTATTTTGAGATACCAAGTCATTATTTCGAGAAAGTTTCTCATTAAAATGACTTACAGGATCTTTTTTTTTTTCATCACATTGGCTGAAATGGGCTTCCACACTCCATCGCTGCTAGTTGATATCTGAGCAGACTAAATGAAGCTGCCCGTGCTCTCCAGGAGTTACGGTAACCAGCGTCTTGCTCCCGGAAAGGCCATTGTTTTATCTCTTTAGTAAGCTAAGCTAACCCGCAGACTGTGTTGCTCTGTTTTTCAACATTAATTATCGGCGGCAGCAAAGTGAAACATGTCTGCAGACATGGCGCCGGGCAGCCTGAACCTGGAGTCCCAGCTTTTGTCCATAATGGACGTGCTGGTGAAGGCGGCGGTGACGGAAATCAGTCAGCTGTTCTCGGAGAGCTCGGCGTCTCTCCGGCTGCATCTCACCCAGAGCCTGAAGGAGAACGAAGCCCTGCGGGTGAGGATGAAGGTGATGAGGAGCGAGCTCTTCTCTCTCAGGCTGCAGACAAGGAACAACCGACCGGCCAGCCGCTTCTCCCCCATCAGAGGAAACCTCCCCAAACCACGGGCTAAAGCACAAGGTAACGAGTACTTTCACTTTAAAAATACTTCATACTCAAATAACAAGTAACGCTCCTCCTCGCGCAGGTTAGTTGATAGTTAAAGACTCGCGTTACATTTGTCAAAAACAATTGCTTCTATTTTAATTAAAACAGTTGCTTTAATTGATTTGAACAAAAATAAACAGATTTGCTGATTAAACAATGAACTGCTTAAATCTCAAGCTCACGTGACACATTCATCACAACTTCAATGGTTTGCCCTCGCGCCCTGAAGGCATCAGTCACTTTATGAAATCTGAGTTTGGTGTGATTCACTTTACACGTCATGTTTAAGTGTGTTTTGACTAATAAAGGTAATTATTAAAGCTAATTCAAGATATTTCTAATTACATGTCGGCTGTCAAAATGATGATTTGAGATGAGACTTTATTGATCCCCAGAGGGACAGATCAGGTGTTACGGCAGCACAAGGACGGAAATAAGTACAGATACATAGTGAAAATAAAGAAATAAATAAGTTACATAGTGATTTAAAACATCTTCAATTATATTCGGGCTCACTGGAGTGTATAAAGAGTATGTAATCTGTTTGTACAATTCTGTTTTATGTATGTCCATATTAATTCAAACTACTTCAAAGATACCTCAGTTGTGACTAGTCATGATTTCAGTTCAATATATCTGTAATTTCCTACAAATCAATTAATATATCTATAGTCAAATAATAGTCAAAATGCTACATAAATGACTAGTGCAAACCTAAGGGGCAACATTTACAACTTAAGCGATTACTGGTCAAAGCTTGTTGGTATTGTGAAAGCAGTTTTGAGGCAGGCTGGTCTTATTTTGCAGGTACAGTATGTTTATTTCCATTATGACTAGTTGTAGTTAATATTTTGATAATTGATCATTTTAGACACTTTTCAAGCAAAAAGGCAAACAATTCTTTGGTTGCAGCTCACATCTCCAATGTGTGGATTCACTGCTTTCTTCAGTTTTATATCTTTTGTAAACTGAATATCTAACTGAAGATGTCACCTTGGAATCTAGGAAACTGTGAATCAAATACCATACATGCTAAACAAATAATACTTGGTACACAGGTGCCCCATGGGGAAGTGCTCAACATAAGAATAATAACAATAGTAAGAACTTTATGTTTTGGCTATTACAACATGAAAATTAGGTAAAGTGGGAAAAAATATTTTTTCTCTTGATCGCTTGGGTCCACACGTATTTTCTTCCAAAAAGTCTAGTTATATAGGTAGAAGTATATAGCATATATATATGATAGCATATACAGTATATCGTGGAGGGAGTGTGTAATGAGACTGAACCACATTATGTCACATTTTATTTGTTTGGCAGATGTTTTTGTCCAAAGTGACTCACAACAAGTTGTTTTGGACATCCCTGAGTAGATGTCTTGATCAGCTGTCAATCAAACAAAGCTCTTGTCCACCTTAATTTCTTTGACTAAACCTTTTCCAATTCATTTACCACTGCCATTGCTTCAAACAAAAGTGATCACCACAAGTTCATCAGACCATTATCCAGTGCAAAGCCTTGAATCTGAGTCAGTGCAACAGATTTGTCAGAACTTTTCTCTATTTGTCCTAAAATGATGTCTCTTTCTTCCCTCCAGTTGTCATTAAGCCACCAGTGGCTCAAAAGACTGTTGGGGAAACTGTTTCTATTTCTCTACAATCGGAGAACAAGACGTCCTCCGCTGCCAGTCAAGTTGAGGTAAATACATACAGTACATGTACTTTCACTAACTAATGGTTTGACATCTTGTTTGCTCACACATGTGTATTCTTACTTGTTAGTGTACAGATGTGGAGAGCCCAGATGTCATCCTGATCAAAGATGAAGACGACATTGGAGGATGTGGGCCAGTTGTAGGTGAGTAGGCTTTTTTTAATAATGTATTTTAATACATTGATAATTTAATAAAGCCTCATGAGCTGATAGGAATTTGGTGTCTTGCTCAAGAGCACGCAAGCACGTCCTCATCGATTAGATTACGTCATTGATTAGCTTCCAATATGTTCTTTGCTCCCAAAATATGGCCATGTTCTGTGTAATGAAGGAAAATGTCAACAGATGCAAAATGATGACTCTTTTATGTGTTTTTGTTGACGAAGTGGCTACACAGACAAAACTTAGTTAGTTAGTTAGTTAGTTAGTTAGACGTTAGTTGTACTGATTCATTGTTGGTTTAGCCTTTTCAGGAGATAATAATGAATAAGAAAATATGTTAGCAGAAAATAGACTTTTTTAATATATTAACATCTGTCACAGCTGAAGGAATGTGATTCGGCACTTGAAAATACATGTATCCTACCTCAGACAGATCATCATCACTTAAAATTTAAAATATCTTATTGTTATAAATGAATTATATCCCATATTGCATATCTGGTGCTGTTATTTTTATAGGGAAATATCTTATCTTATACAAGCTTCCTTCTTGCATGCTTCAATATATTGAAGCATATGTCATGTTGGATGTCAATGAGAAGGCTTTCAGGGTGATTTATTACAACATAGAGTGCATTAAAACACGACAACCATGACACATAACGGTTTAAAGTCCAGCACTGGCTGATTCTGATTGAGGAAGGGCATTTTGGACAGACATCACTGTACTTGTTATTTTAGTCAGCACTTCACAGCCACACTAACACTTTGCTAAAGCTTTTTTTATACAAAGTATGTCCTTTTTTGCCAATCATTTTTGGACTCATAAACTGATTTTATTATGTCATTTTGTGGTTTGTCTTTTTAGGTCAGGATGACTTTGGAGACCGCAGTTCGCAGGATGGTGTTGTTACAGGGACTCAAGGTTTAGAGTCCTCCTGCCTAACGGCTAATAATGAGGGGCTGAGGATCGTGAGTGTTCACGGACGAGGGGAAGGGCCCCTGCAGGAGGAGAGCGACACCCTCTTCACCGTCTCTGAACTCCAGGCTTTTAGCTCTCTCTCTCCTGACCACAAAGTCACCCATGACGGTCTCCTGAATTTCACCACCGGTGCCAATGACCCGATGAGAGGGATGCAGGATAACAGTGTTGGACTGGCAAGAAATCATTCCACCCAAATGGCTTCGACAGCATTGAATCCTGCAATAAAAGCACCAGTAGTTGGAGATAATGGTCATGTGGGGCACTCCAGTCATGTGAGCCAGTTCCCCCAGCAGCAGAACGTCTTTCCTCACACCGTGAACAAATCCCTGGACTGCAGCTTCTGTGGCGAGCGCTTTCTCAACCGCGAAGACCTGATCTTACACCGGGCAAGCCACACTGGGGAGTCGCCCGTTCTGTGCTCCTTTTGCGGCAAGTCATTCGTCAACAAGACCACACTGAGCATCCACATGCGCATTCACACCGGGGAGAAGCCGTATGCTTGCACGCAGTGCGGGAAGCGCTTCACGCAGAACGGCAGCCTGAAGATCCACCTGAGGACTCACTCAGGAGAGAAGCCGTACACCTGCAATCATTGCACCGCCAGCTTCAACAACCCCAGCAACCTGCGCAGGCACATGATCACACACAACACTAACGGAGTGCTCTGACCGTGAAAGATACAAAGGTTTTAAGCCTTAACGTGGAATTTTATTTTATTTTATAGCATGTTACTTTTACTGACACTTGTGCCACAGTGTGTATTTGGGAAAATGTGTTTCCTGTGGCAGTATCTCATGATCTTGTCCTTAATGCTTCTAGTTTTTCCACTGCACAAGGAACTTGTCATGGGTCAAATGTACTTAGGACACAAACAAGCATCATCTCAGTTCAATATGATGAGACTTGCATTCTTTTTAATTCTAGGAAAACCAGCAATAGGAAACCCTTCAAAACTAAAATGCCTTTTTTTTATTTTCTTCCCTGATTCGAGGGACTGCTGGTGTGACATTTTTCACACTGTCTGAAAAGCAGACAAACTTGGATGCCTCTCGTTATGCCTCATCCATCATTCAAGGAAAATGTACAGTACCTTAATTTAATTCAAATCTGCTATTTTTTTACCCTGACCACCAACTCTGTGTATTCTGCACCTGTAGCTCAGTGATAGTTAAATCATCATTCAATGTGTAAACTGCACTCATTATTATTGACCTTTACTGTTGCCATCTTGACTTATCTGACAGCACGAACGCTTGAGTCCTCCTGCCTGACAGGTAGAATATTTCCCATTGTTACTGGAGGAAAACATGTGCAGGGCAGATAGGGCTGACTGTGCAACAGATACAGATTTGGATGCTAAAATGAACAGAAACTGACACTGGAGTAAAGAAGAAACATGGGAGAGTTAGGTATGGGTGACACGGATAAAATGTATCAATATATATTTTGATATAGTAAAGACTCAAGAGAGTTGATCTGTAATGTTTGAGAAACCGTTTATATGTTAGAAAAACATGAAGGTCTGTGTTTGGCTAATCCAGTGAATTAAACGCCTGATAAATGAAGGTATTCACATTAAGGTATCACTTGATGCAACAGCCCTGCCAGTCTAATATTGCCATAAAGCAGTCCTGCTCATCAATTTTCCCACATTGGCCTAATTCAAATATTATTGCATATTAAAGGGACAGCATGGTGGCAGTTATGAATTTTTATTGTGTCACGGTATATTTTGTCATAGTGCCCAACCCAAGATACAATAAAAAAATGTTACAAGAGTGCTAATGTTCAGATTCAGATTCAGGTTTATTTGTCACATATAATTATAGTGAAATGTATGTCTGTTAGCTCCATCAGTTATGCAATAAAAATAAGTGTAAAATACAATAAGAATAAAGAACAGAAATAAGTAATAAATAATAATGTTAACTATAATAAGTAAGTAAAAACAGTCTTAGGCAGTTTAATGTAGTGTTTTAAACTGTCTCACATCACATTGACAAAAATTCACAGATACACTGACTAAAGTTCAGACTTGGATTTATCAATCTTAACATAATAACTAATTAGGAATTAAAAATGTTTGGGTTACTGTATAGTGAGCTGCATACCTAGCATAAGGAGTGGGCCATTTACCCATCGTTAATTTGTGTATGTGTGTTTCATTTAAAAAGCAAACTACCTCCACTGTTGTCTCTGTTGCAGCTCTCTTTTCCTCTTTTACTTACCGGATAGTTTCAGACTGGGCAATAATGAATTTAGTGTGGATTCTGTCTGTGGTTTTTGTAATCTGGATATGAAAATATGAATAAATGTGTTTTTTTAATAGCTTTCAACGTCTGACACGTCTCTTATCATTTTGCACCTCTAGAGTGCAGCGTTGTTTGTTGTTCCCAGTCATTACTGTGACTCAGGTTTACTCACACTGTAGCACTGTGGGGGGACTCGAAAGGAAACTGGGGGAAATTCCTTGCATTGTTCCTCTTTCCACCCTGCCCACACTGAAGTATTGTTTATCAGGACTTTACTTGTTTGGCTTTGATTTCACCCAAAGGCCTTAAAAGTCAGAAATACATAAAACACCAATAAACAGGACTAAAAGTAGAATAATTGCTGCAAAAGCTGCAAAAATTAAGAGAAAACGTGACATTTGAGGTGTTGGTGGTCATGCAACAATCCCTAAATAGTTTGTTGGTCATGTATGATTCATATAAACCAAGTGATTGCAGAAGCTTTTTACCATCAGGCTGATCAGACACATGCGGAGGATGTGATGGTCTCTGGTAGTGATTCTATGTGCCAATAGTGTTGTCGTGTTGGTGTGGAATGCTGTTGTTGTACTTCCCCAAGAAATGCTGCTTCCTCTCAGGCCATTGTTCTTGGGCAATCAATGAAATGACATCAGTGTGTGTGTGTATATGTGAGGGAGAGGGCGCGACAGGCGGAAATAAATGGGAGGAGAGAGGAGGGAGGTGGGAGGTAGCCTATTTATTCTACTCTTGCAGCAGAGTTTAAATCCCCCTACTCCTCTTTTATAGTCATAGGTTCATGTCAGTCTGTGTGTGGGGTTTTTTTTTTAATCTTGGCAGGAATACAAGAGCTTAATTCCCAGTTTGGCTTCTGAACAACTGTGCAGAAAGTTGTGACAAACACCTGTATGAGAAGAGGAAGTCTGTGTGCGCCGTCTTTACGGTAAAGCCGCTTGTTGATCCCGCCCTCTCTTTGATAGAAAACTCGGTGATGTCGCTTCGTCTTTAACGAGCTTGACCCAGAACCCAGGGAAGGAGGGGAAAAGAGGGGAGAAAACACTAAAAAAACCCGGAATAGTCTGGAAGGGGTCCTGGCAGGCTTTTCACGAGCAGGTGAGTCCATTAATAAACGTTACCAGATGGTTGATATATCAGGGGCCGCGGTTTTCCCCCCATAGATAGTGGGTGCACTGCAGCGTTGGCAAGGAGTGGTCACATCATCGACAGACCAGCAACACGACTCCTAGCTAGGCTAATGTTAGCTAGCGATGCTAACGTTAAAAGTTCAAACCGTTACCCGCGGCCCCGCTGCCTACAGTCCACACTGCTATAACTGATTTTAAAAGACCCCTTAATGCTGACCGATAAAACAGAGAATAGCGTCTAAATTAGCTTAAAAATGCCGCCCAGCGAGAACACACGCTAACTCCAGCTCCGGCAGGCTAATCTGTGTTTGCTATGCTAACGCTAGTCTGGATGTTGGCACCGCTCTCAGGCGGCTATGTGGGTTATTGTGATGCTAACGTAGCAAGACAGCCAAACCAGGTCACACGGGTGCTGAGCGAGCATTTCAAGCCAACTGGGCTGATTTGATGTCCAACATTGTCATTTATTTTGGCAGTAGCGTTAGCACAAGCACCGAGCAACCCAATGCTCAAATACGCGAGTCTTTGTTCGTGAGAGGCATTTTATACCCACGTCTTATTGTTTCTGCCTTTGTGTTTGTATACTGCTGCTCCTCTCTCCTGCCCTACATTGCTATATTACGTTAGCAAATCAATTCATGTGAGCCTGTGGGGCTTTGCTACATCAGGGGAATGCTAACTGTTAGCTAGCTGCTCCAGATGGAGGTTTCTGGAGCTCAACAGGGGAGACGACCTGACATGACAACGTGAGGGTCAGGCGGGTTTATAGCGCTGAGGTAGACCGGGTTTGGCTCTCCAGTCTTGTACGTGTACCCGGGTTAGACTTGGTTGATGTGTCTCGTTTTTAAGCGTCTTTCTGTCGGAAGCAGTTTTATCAGTTTAAGCAGATAAGTAGATTTCGTCACCTCCACGGTTATTATCGTTAAGGAGCCCTGTAGTGTGGTTTAAGGTAATTGGAAACCTCGCCACTTGTTTGACAAGACTTTTATACGCTGAGCCTGTTTTGTGTATTTGAGTCTGCTTTTAAAAGGGTGGTGGTCCTCCAGTTGTAGTCTCCCACACATGCTGGGATTTTAAGTTTGTCAGCCCGTGAACCTGTTGGGTTAGTCCTGTGAGAACTTGTTTTGGTTGGGTGGGGATAACTGTCAGCTTGAGTGTGAACAAGTAAACTAGCTTGTCCCTTGTAAACATCGGTTGCAGGCACATTTTGCAGTGTAGCATTTAGGTTTATGTTTATACAGTATATATGTGTGTGTGTTTGTAGGTATCACTGGGTCAGGTAGCTGATTTAATGTGCTGCAGGTGCCACCACTAATAACACCCATGAACACCCATGTGTCAGCCTTTCCTGACTACTTGTCTCCAAGTAATTGTCTGATTGTTGATGCATGCTCTCAACGCCGACTGCAATTGTGTCTGCTCTTTTGAGGTGTGCAGGTTAATCCACAGAGGGCCTAACCTGTGTGTGTGTCTACGTATGTGCGTGCATGTTAACATTGTGTGTGTATGTGTTAGGAGGTAAGTGGATTAGTGAGCTAAAGCTCCAATCCCATTACAAGCCACGCTTGGCTTAAACCGGCGCTGGTGGCATCACACTGACTTTATCAGCGAACTGCAGTGCGAGTTACCTCGAGAGGCGTGAACAGATGTGCATTTTGACTGTGAATGTGTTGTTTCAGTGGGAGGCTTTGCTGCTGACGGCAGGTGTAGACTCTTATTGCATTAACCAGAGTTTCATTAAGTCGACAAAGGCTGTACTGTTGGTTACATGTGCGTATGATCACAGATGTCTTCTGACAGGGCTGAGTGAGTCATGCTGACTGATGGCTGCAGAATCAGATGGAGATATGTGACTCGTGGTGTATCAGGGCTCGATCAGATGTTTGAGGAGTGTGTGTGTACGTTGTTGACCTCAAGGCACTGTGCTTGACATTTTGACCTTTTGTTGTCGTTTGAAACATAACCCTGTCTTTGTGTGCTCTTGTTCCCTCACCCTTTTAACGATTTAAAAAAAAACATTATATTTCGCTGCTGATGGTGACTTTTATGTGTTATTTGACATACAAAGTCGATGTAGTGCATGAAAGATACATGTATGACAAAAATGGTTCAATCCATTCTTAGTTTTTTAGCAATTCCTCTCATTTTGCTCTAAATGTGTTGTGCTGCTTTTCTTTTCTTGTAGTAGTCTACCTGAACATAATTTGTCATTTTAGGGAAAAAACTAGAGCAACAACTGAGGATTATTTTCATTATCAATTTCTGTGCGGATTATATTCTTGATTAAATGTCAGAAAGTAGTGACAAATCACAATTTCCCAGAGCCCAAGGTGATGTCTTGCTTGTTTCGTTTTGAGAAAGAGCCCCAAACCCAAAGATAATCAATTTACTATCACAGAGGAGTAAGAAAAACAAATATTCACATTTGAGACATTAGAAGCAGTTAATTTTTGGTATTTTTCCTTAAATGAATTGTATGATTAATCGGTTATCAAAATTCTTACCAATAGATTTGACGTGACAATCGATTTATTATTTCAGCTTCTAAAAAAAACAAGAGTATGAGGATTCGGATTCAGTGGTTAGACTGTGGGGAAAAAAGCAAAATATAGTTGCTTAATATGAAAAAATATGAATAGTTGATGATTCAGCCACGTCGGTTTTACAGAGATTACTTCTGAAAGTTCATGAAAGCAGAACAGAAAACAGCAGATAGAGAACAATATTAGCAAAATGGGAAGTGGCTTGTGATCTCATGATAAATGTATTGACCATGGGGGATTTTCACCACAAAAACAACTACTGATGGTTGGGGGAAGCCAACCATAAGTAGGCAGTTTATGTAAGTGTACATGCTATAGGCTCTCATGGTTTGTGTACAAGCAGTTCTGTTGAGGAAAATGGTTTTTGGTGAGCCTAAGTAGCCGCCGCGTCCCTTTACTCCTCTCTGATGTCGAATCCATAACATCCTGTTTCTCAGGAAGTGGGTGAGAGGGGAAAGGGGAGGGGAGTGGCAGTGGGACTGCGCTGATTGTTTTCATTGTTCAACGAAACTCACCGCTGACTGTCAAGGCCAAAACTAACAGCTGTGAAAAAGTGAGAAGCGTGGAGGACAGAAGTCATGAGTGTGTAAAAGAGTGACACATACTCGACCCCCCCAGACGCACACAAACACAGATGCGCTCAAATGTGTCCAATAATGTCCTCCTCGCTCTCCAACCCTTTTCACACTTACGTTCATGCTCTCAGTTGCACAAACTTCTTATTGTTCCACCAACCTCCCGGACTGACAGCTGCAAATTCCCTCCCTTGGTTGCGGTTAAAACACACACAGACACACACACTGAGAATCACATTCCCAAGTACACTTGCCAAGAAATATCAATCACAGTTTATAATTCATCTTGTATGGATGCCAGTTGTGCTCATTAGTGAAATATGATAGCGTGCAGCAAGTTAATGATGATTATTTGCTGCGTCTGAGATAAGATGAGGAGCGAGACAGTGTTTACATGTGGCATAATATATGGAAATTTGCCAGATGAGAAGAGATTTAGGTAAATAGTTTGTATTTCTCCGTGTTTGGGTTATTGAGACTGGTAAACTTGCCTTGAAATGCTGTGATACTACAGCAAACACAGATCTCTAAAAGATTATTAACCAGTGTCCTGCTAAGGTCATTTTTACAGTGGATGAGTGGGTGGGCTGCTGTGCTGAATTGGCAGGACACAATGCTAGGAATGCAAGATTAGCTTTTATCTTGTATTCAGCACTCCTTTTCGTATCTCTACGCCCCCCCCCCC
>NTHP01000235.1:918702-952189 GCA_003416845.1 Oplegnathus fasciatus
TCCAGTTTACCTTCTCACTCTCCTGAAAGACTGCACGTTTTTCGCCTTGTTTTATTTGTTTGCAGCTCCTTCTCTGCCTGTCTCTGTCTGTGTGTAGTGGATGATATCAGCCCTGTCCTGGCTATGACCATATATAGGCATGTGTGGTACAGGACAGCAGTGTGTGATTCGCTCAGGTGGGAGGTTATGGCTCCGGGGCGCCACAGCCACTAAGCAAAAGACAGTGTGTGTGTGTGACTGTGTATATGTGACATCATGTCTTCCTGTCAGTCGGCCTTATCCCACATGCAAATCCTGGTTTTGGTTTTTACAAATTCCTTTGTCTTGTGAAATTCACTTCAGCCACTCCTCGTTTTCTCATCAGGCCGTCCCACTTTCCTCCCTTTTTTTTCCCACACTGGGCACACCCCAAACTGGGAATTTTTTAAAAATGAGCAAAGTCATATACGTTTGTATTAGTCATTCATTTGACAGACGTACAGGAACAGACGCGGCCTCTGCAGGCTTCATTTTACCAGCTAAACGGGTGTCGTAATAGCCTGTCTATCAAACAGTGATATCATGTCTGTCTTTCTTTTTCTTTTTTTTGTTTGCACAATCTAATGCAGGTGAAACTGTGAGTCAATTGCCCCCATCTCTCCTCTGGAACTCATTACACCTATGTATTTTATTTGCACTTGTTAACACTTGTTAACACTCTACCTGTTGTCACACAGACACCTGCTGCCTCAAATATAAATGCAGGTTCCTGTTTGTTCCCCCAATTGATGCGAAGTAACTCCAGTTTCTCAGAAGAGTGTGTCTGTGCATGTTGGCCAGACAGAGAGAGACATTGACAAACTGAAATTTGGTTGCCCCCCCCCTACCTTGTCCAACCGGTTGTGCAGGTGTGTGTGTGTGTTTGTGTGTGTGGCAATGTCTGGGTTTAAAGCCAGGGCTGATGGCGAGCCGGGCTGCTGCAGCAGAGGGTGTATCAACAGATAAGAGGATCTTAGTCTCCACTTGTTTGGCTCTGATATAACAATGTCTTTCTCTCAGAGCACAGCCAAGATAACAAAGAGACGTGGGAGGAGGGATGAAAGGGAGTTAAGTTAAGAGAACAAGAGTAGCGAACTGACAGAGTTGGGGCCAGAGGTAGATGAAGACTGATTGGAGAGGAAAGGCTGGAAAAANAAAAAAAAGGCAAGGTTAAACAGGAGAAGAAAGGGATGGGTTTATAAGAGAACATATGGTTCTCGAAGGATGTTACTATCTCTAAAACCCTCTTTCTCTTTATGCTGACGGTTGATGTTCTGTGGCCCAGAAAAAGCTGCAGGTCGGTCAACTTCCCGCAGCTCGCTGCCGTGCGCAGGCCAAATGTTGAGTAAATACAGGGTGTGTCTAAAGGCCGGAGCTACTGTATGTCTCTGTCTCTTGCTGTGTTTTTCTGCTCGCAGAGCAAACACAACCCCGTTTGCACACTTGTACGGTATTCTCACTATGTTGCTGTTTTTCAAACAGAGGTGCCTTCAGCCTTCACTAAAACATTTCTCCCTCTTTCTCCTTATTATTCTCTTCCCTCCGCCTCTCCTACTTTCTCTCTCTGCAGTCCATTCCTCCCTGTTTCTGGGCTTGGTGGTTCGGTGACCTTCTACCCATGAGTAACTAGAGCTCAACCTCTGACCTTGGCGTGATCTCTCACCTTTACTACCAAACCACGCCCACAGGTGAAGGTGTGTATTTCTGATTTTCTCTGAAATGAGCGTTGAGAGTGTGTCTCTGTTGTTGTTGTTGTTGTGTGTGTGTGTGTGTGTGTTCTGCTTTGTGCTTAAACCGTAAAGAGAAGTATGCAGTTCTCCTTGGATTGAGTGTCGTGGCGTTAAGCTTCCTTCAAAAAAGTATAAAGGGTGCTTCTCTTCATGTGAAACAGTCCTCTTTGTTTGACTGTTTTTAATAGATCTCTGTATCACCATAAATTATGCTGCTGCTGCATGGATAAAATAGTTAATAAAAAATGAAATTATTACATAACCAAGGATAGCTAAAAAATGTTTAAGTGTGAAAAATCAAGCTTAACATTTTCCCCATGATTCTGTAAACCACATTTTGAGTCTTGAGCGTCTGAGCCAAAATTGTAGACCCATGAAATAAACATGTATATGCAAGCGAGACACCCCATGCAATACATCAGTACTGTTTTGCAAAGTCTATGCACTGCAGAGGATTTATCCAAAACTTTTTCTGGTGTGGTGTCTGAGAGGCTCAAAAGCCCAGAGCCCATTCATGCATGCGTTGAGTGGGAATATGTTTATTGATCTGCATACAGGGGATGGTGATATTGACAAATGTAATATTTCAATAACTATCTCCACATTATCATGATCAATATGTTGCAATATTTATGATCAATGCAATAACCAGGGGTTTTAAAGACTCTGACTCTCCTCCTCCATCATCACGACCCCCCTCCTGCAGCATCTGTAACAGATTGTGTGTGAAATGTACATCGTCATGTGAATTAGGCTTTTGATGGCACTAATTGAGTCGTTAATTATTTATGCTGTATTTTTTTTTTTTATATAGTGTCAATGGAATGATTTCACTGTTGCATTTACAGTTGGCAGTGACGCGTTTAACACTCGTTATGTTATAGGTCGCATCAATGCGAACGTAGTCCGTTATTGCTAAAGGCAGTATGAAATTTGAACAAGTCAGCCATCTTTTAAAGTCTCTTTCCAGGGAAAGCCATGAATGAATGAGTCATTACACCATGACAGGCTTTCAAGGGAATAGACGTTGTACACAAGAATCCAGTGTAATTGGGCACGTTTTTATGTCTCATTTTAAACCAGAAACATGTCTTTTCAGTACTGAGGCTAAAAGAATGGATCCAATGTTGTGCACTGTGCAATCCCTACAGTGCCGAAAGTTTTCCAAGAAGGAAATCTCAATCATTAAACAAAATCTGTCAGCAGATGAATCAGATTGGGTGGAATAGCCCTTCCTACTTAATATCAGCCCCAAAAAACCCTGCATTCACCAGATCTTGCTATACTCTGTGTGTAGAGGTGTGTCTGTGTTTTTGTTAGAGCCCCCCCTCCCTATGCTGTAGTGGGTACAAGGCTGTATGGATGTGTGTAACGCCCCTCCCCCCCCTCTTTCCCCTTGGGGCCGTGTAGTGTGTATGGAGCAGTGTGAGAGCGCAGCGGCTCTGCTGGAGTCGGTCAGGGAGCAGGAGGTGCAGTTTGAACAGCTGACCCGGGCGCTGGAGGAGGAGAGGAGGAGAGTGGGCCTCCCCGCCACCAGCCCCTCGGCCCTGGGTCGCCCTCTCCCTCACACACAGGTAACACCCCCGTCCAGAGTCTCTCGTAGGCGTTCACAGCCCCCACCTTTCACTTAACATCCAATCCATGGATCGTCATTTCCTCCATCCGATCCTCAAAGTTTTCTCCCTCCATCCAACCATCCCCTCTCTGCCTCCGCCTCCTCTCCACCAGCGCTCGGCGAGTTTGTGTCCGTGTATGTGTTTTTGCATCATCATTAAACGTCTTTCTTCATTTACTCTGTATCTCGTAAGTTCATCTGTCTCTCAGCCCTTGTCTACAAATATATCGGTTCCTGCCTGCACATACTTCCACTACTGTTAACATGCCTGAGATGGTCCTCATCACACACTTCCAGCATGCCTCCACTGTCACTCACCGGATGCACTCTTGACACACACGATACACCTTTCGTCGGCCCCTGCCGTGGAATCTCAGTTATTTTCCTCTCTGTTCCAGCATGTCATGTTATTGAATGCGGTCATCTGTCGTGCATGTGTCGCATAGTTCTGCATCCTGTGCGGTTTCTTATTCATCAATAATTTTGTCTTATTTATTTTCATTTAAGTAATTTTTCAAGCACATTAATTCATTACTTCTGTTCTGCTATATATTTAGTTATTGTTTGCATGCAACTATCTTTTGTATGTTGAACATCCACAATAAGTTCCTTGATGAAATAATGTTATAAAATCATTATTTGTTATGTTTCTGCTACATTTTATTAGTATTATAGCGTATGTGTTATGGTTGGGCGATATACACATCAGATGTTTTGATATACCCTTCAGAGCTGCAACTAATATCGATTTATGTGCTGATTATTTTCTCGATAAATGGATCAATTTTTTTTGGTCTATAAAATGTCAGAAAATTGTAGAAAAATCCACATTACAATTTCCCAGAGCCCAAGCTGATGTCTTCAAATAGCTTGTTTTGTCCGACCAATAGTCCAAACCCCAAGATATTCAACAGAAGACTAAGAAAATCAGTAAATATTCACATTCGAGCAGTCAGAACCAGTGAATTTTTGGCACTTTTGCTTTAAAAATGAAAATAAATTATGATATGTCTGTTTTGAAGATGAAGATCAGCTTTCCTGTCTCGACAGTTTTATTACTTTCACTTTGCTGTTATGTTTACAGCTGAGTTATCTGGTTGGACAAGGTCCCAACTTTTACTTTCTAGTCTAGTCCCGGTTTGTTGTCTCTACCAAAAGATTTGACTGTCTGGTGGTAAACTTCGCCTTGTGCCTGTAGGCTTGGAAGAGCAATTAAAGGAGAGCCATTATCATTTTGCTCTCAGGTGACACCAAAGGTGAGGCAGTGTCGTATTCAGGTCATGACTTTTTAAGCACTGATTGAGTAGAATAGTTTAAAATGTGTTCCTAAATATTTTCCTTCCTTTAAGGGCTTCCTGACATAGATTAGATCTTATGTTTTGTCTCTTTGAATCCTTGGAGCTGCCACACACTTTGATTAGAGATGGCAGCTGGAGGATGAAGGCTAAGAAAGCAGAAATCTGTGTTTTTGGCCTTGTGCCAACTGTGTATGTTCTATTTCTAAAAATAATAATGATGAAGATACTTGTGCTTAGCCAGCCTCACAGTCTGAGCATTTCTCCAAAACCCTGACAGAGTTGTTGGTAAATGAGGTGGTATTATTTGAAGGACCAGCTGTAGAGGAAGTGTGCCCTTCTTGTTCTAAAAGTACAATCTGCATTTCCCATTGCTTCTTAATAACAGCCCTGCCTCCTTGTGGACATAATATAAAATACAGTATGACATACTACTGCAAATGGGTGTCAGTGTTTGATAAGGTCCATAACATCTTTTATATTGGTATCACGGAATAACTGAAACTGAGTAACTCTTGAACTTTTGAACGGTTGCTGAGAAAGATTTCCAAAGTAGCCCAATTATGCCGTGTTCACATGATTCAGCTTGAGGCGGTTGCTGATAACTGAGGCAGTTACATTGCATAAAAGTGAGTGTTACTCAGGGTTAGGTAGAAAGCGTCCAAGTCGTACAGTGTGACAGTCATTGATTATGTAACAGAGTAAAGCAGGAGGAAGTATGGTGTGAGGATGAGTGGCTGCACTCCAAAATGTCCTCCCTCATGTCTGGCAGTGATTCACAGACCATAAACATGCAGGGACGTTTGGTCAGCACTGAATGTGCTTCTCCAGCAGTAACATCATCTGGGTGGTTGTAAGAAAGTAGACAGCACTGGCTCCTGGGTATCATGCCTTCAACCTCACTTTAATGTGTTGTTACAGCAAAACTGTATGATATGTAACATTTTTACAGCACATTGTTCACAGTTGTGTCTTTCTCTTTCATCCCAGAACGGGCGTTTAGGGGATGCAGACATAGAACGACTGAAACTGACTGACTCATACATAAACGGCACACAGGTATATATTTGTGTGTATAGTTTCTCATGCAAATTTACCAATTTTTCTTGAACTTATGCAGTAATTTAAAAATCTAAATGTGTGGTGTGTCTCTGCTACAGTACAGAATGGTGGACCCTGCACACGGCGCTCTAGATGAGAGCTACACACCAGAGGACGACTCCCAGGAAGTACACTCGGTCTTTTCTGACGAGGGAACCACACGACGGCCAGACAATGGGGTATGTGATTATGATATATGCTGATGATATCATCAGACTTAAAATTCATGTAAAGGTTTCAGTAAAAATCTACTCGGTTAAAATTTTATTCCTTACACATGGAAGTATCTTACACCACTTGATTGTTCTTTACAATAAACACGTTTTAATACATAACTCCATCATGCTCTCCTTCAGATGAAGAAACCAATCTCCCGCACAGTCCTGCCTTCTGACTCGATGTCCATTGACGGGGGCTTGACGGTGCCCGGTATGGGCGGCTACAGCGCCACACTGGACCGTCCGTACAGACAACCTGGAGCAGGGGACTATCCCACTGCCACAGTGCCCAGAAACTACCACTACGGCCCTGTAGGGGGTTACGATGACTACCGCGGAGGCCCACCATCAGAGGCATACACTAGCCTGAGCAGGGGCTCACACATGGACGACCGCTACAGGTAGACGACGCCTGCATAGAGGAGTGCTGTGAATGTTGTTATGAGCGGTGCATTTTATTGTTTATACATTCTGAAATACGATGTGTGTAAGGACAGTTCGTCCTCACACAAACTCTTTGTTAATGAATACATAATCTGTCCATGTTTGAACCGTTTAAACCAGAAGTTGAGCTGTCACAGCTGTCCTGGAACTACAATAGTTGTTCATACATAACACAAAATAACACCTTAGCTTAAACTGAGCACTGTATATTTACTAAACAGTTGTTGTTTCAGTTCCTTTTTAAAAGTGGTTACTAAAATATTTACTCTAAAGCTTGAACAGAAATTGTGGACAAAGTGATTTAATTTTGGTTTCCTTCCTTTATATGTCCACTTTATGGAAAAAGTTAATGGATCAGCCTGTGTGCTCTAATTATTAAGTATGTCTGTTGACAAGAGCAGAATTTAAGGTTGAGAGAGGTAGAAGTCAACACCATGAAAAACACTCAATAACATGTCAGACCTGCTTTTAACCCTGTTCAGAATCTTTAATTGGAAATTAGTCAGTCTGATCACTCAGAATGGGATCTCACTTTAACAACTCTGTTCACTCCTGTTGTTATCTTCTGTCCCCAGGCCAGTTGATGGCTACAGGACCCTGGACTCTGGCTACCGAGCCCCAAGCCGCCAGCAGCTCGACCCGTATGCAGCACAGCCCCAGGTGAGCCGGGGAATGAGGGCCCTCGGCTCGGCGATGGAGATGCGGTATGGCCACGGCCACTATGGTCTGGAGGACGACCAGCGTAGTGTGGGATATGATGACTATGGCATGGGGCCTCCGCCCATGCACCCTGGAGGCTATGGTACCATGCCACGCCTGGGGGGTGGCCCCGGAGGTATGGACAGAAGAAGACTCAGGTAAAACACAAAGGCTTTGCTGTGCCGTCATATCGCACCTGTTTTTTCAATCAGACCATGTATGTGTGCAACATATCTGATCGATGCACCTAACAAGTGTTTCTCTATTTATCTCTGTCTGCGACATGCAGGAGCTGTGAGGATACTTTGGATGGTGACATGGGAGGAGTTGACCCTTATGCCTGGGGTGTTCCCATGACGATGGAGAGGGGCAGCATGGCGTCACTGGACAGTACACTGAGGAAGGGTCCTCCCGCTTCATGGAGGCAGCCGGAGCTGCCGGAGGTCATCGCCATGTTGAACTACCGTCTGGACCCTGTGAAGACCAACGCTGCCGCCTTCCTCCAGCATCTCACTTTCAAAAATGATAAGGTGAAACAATGGTCACGTTCAAATGCAGAATAACAGTATTTAACAAATATTATTCTTTTTGGCCGTTTGGCAAATCCTTGATGTGAGCTTGATCATTTTCCGTGTGTGTGTCTAGGTTAAGTCAGAGGTGCGTCGCCTGAAGGGAATCCCAGCCTTGGTGTCGATGCTGGACCACCCCAGCAAGGATGTGCACCACTCGGCCTGTGGAGCACTGAAGAACATTTCCTACGGGCGAGACCAAGACAACAAGATCGCCATCAAGAACTGTGATGGAGTGCCCGCTCTGGTCAGGTTACTGAGGAAAACCCGCGACCAGGACCTCACTGACACTATCACAGGTATCAACATCATATGATGCTTGTATAGATCATGTACTTTGTTCTAAGTTATACTACTTTGTTCTCACTTCGTTGGTTATAATTCTATTATTTTAAGGGCCAAACTGTCTCTTTTATTGCAATAATAGTAACAGTATTTATTATATCGTCCCAGGCACCTTGTGGAACCTCTCATCCCACGACTCGGTAAAGATGGAGATTGTGGACCACGCCCTGCACGCCCTAGCTGATGAGGTGGTTGTTCCTCACTCTGGCTGGGAGCGAGGGAGCAACGGAGGAGAGGAGAGCTGCAAACCACGCCATCTGGAGTGGGAGACCGCCTTGACCAACACTGCTGGCTGCCTTAGGTACGCAACGGATCAATGGATGGAAAGCAGAGAAAGTCCAAGAAGGAGGAGAGACTTTTATTTTGAGAAGAAAACATGCAATTATGTGCTTAACTTGTCCCTCTCTCCAACAGGAATGTGAGTTCAGAGCGCAGCGAGGCCAGGCGAAAGCTGAGAGAATGCACAGGATTGGTGGATTCCCTCATGTACATCGTCCAATCACAGATCAACCGCAAAGATGTGGATAATAAGGTACCTGTTCAATCAAGTCCCGTGACAGATTTTATCTTAACAAAGCACCTTTCTTCCTCTGTCTCCATCTTTTGACCGTGTCGTGCTCTTTTCGTCTCTTCGTGCAGTTGGTGGAGAACTGTGTCTGCCTCCTGAGGAATCTGTCCTATCACGTTCACCGTGAAGTCCCCGGCTGCGAGCGCTACGCAGAGGCCGCGCCCCTCAACCAGGGGCCAGCTCCTGCCAACAAAGGTGGCTGCTTTGGCTCTCGAAAGGGCAAAGGTCAGTGTCAGACAGCTGTTGCAGCTTAGAGTTACACTATGTCTACGAGGTTGGCTGTTGAAAGATGGGTAGCTGCTGGTGGGTTTGAGCTTGTTGGTGGCAGAAGCACCTGTCGCTGATTTTCACACTCTTACCACTGTTTCCCTCCTCCTCCTCTTCCCTCCCTCCCTCCTTCTTCTTACATTTCCCCCATCTTTCTTCCCACCCTCCTTCACTTCCTCCTTTCTCTCTGCTGTGTTTAGATGAGTGGTTTTCCAAAGGTAAGATTCTCCTCTTGGTGTTCTTGTGAACTTTCGACCTCTCTGTCATCGCTCATTTTACTAACGCAGAATAACACTCCACTAGAGAAATAAGAATGTCTAATAATGTTGAATTCACATCCAGTTCACGAGCATGATCACCTGATGCCATGCAAACAACATTGCATGTTCACAGTGCTTGTTCCACCGGTTGCATGTTTCACATGTCCTCTACCAAAGTAGAGGACTGAGGGTAACTGACTGCTCATCTCAACCAACTTCACGTAATCCGTCTTACTTCCTCAGCTCAATCTTTCATGCTCTCTCTTTTTATTTGATTTCCTGCTGCAGGAAAGAAGGATGGAGATGATGGCAGTGGCGATCAGGTTGACATTCCAAAGAGGACAACACCTGCCAAAGGTATGCATGTCTCTTTCCCCTTCAAATCATTAATAATTGATCGTTCTTTAGGGTAGCATGCTTATATACTGACATCCTGATATCCCCTCATGTCCCGTCAGGCACTCTCTGTGCTACTATTAAGCTTTATTTGCTGCTGATAAACATCAACAGTCATTTTCCTGTTAAAAGTTCAGATCTAGTCCTGGACTAAGGACCTTTTTCACCAGATATCTGCATTAAGTTTTGTATCAGTCTAGGAAATGGTTTGATTCTTTTCTGGGACACCAGCTGAAAATGTTTATGCTTTACTTCAATAATTTGTCCCCACATTTCACACTATGAAATATGATCCAGATTCCAAACTAGTGGACATACAGTAATTAGTAGGTTTTAAATGTTTTTATGTTTTTAAAAAGTCTCTAAATGAGACTATAAAATGTGTAATAATGGAGTAATGCTTCCGTTCAGTCACGCAGATATACAGTTCAGGCTTAGTTTGATAATCTTTTAAATGCCCCGTCTATCTGGTAGATGTTGTCAAACTCTGTAAATCTAAACAAACACCTCTCCTTGTGTCGACTTCAGGTTACGAGCTGTTGTTCCAACCAGAGGTGGTTCGTGTTTACACATCGCTGCTCAGAGAGAGCAAGAACCCCTCGGTGCTGGAGGCTGCTGCCGGTGCCATCCAGAACCTGTGTGCTGGCCGATGGACCGTTAGTACCATTTCTTACCAAACTGAAACTCTGCTGTTGAAAAAAGAAATATTAGTAATGTTTTCAGGTGAAGTCAGTGACTGATTAGTCTGTTGTGATTAAGGCCATGATGCTGCCTGTCTTATGAAGTTAATGAAATGATATTCATTGCTCCCTCTCTGTCTGCTTGTTCTTCAGTATGGTCGGTATATCCGGGCCACCGTGCGTCTGGAGAAGGGTCTTCCCATGATGGCAGAGCTGCTGGCTCACGGCAATGACCGTGTGGTTCGGGCAATGTCCGGAGCCTTGAGGAACCTCGCCATCGACAACCGTAACTGCGAACTGCTCGGTAAGGATTTTAGATTGTGTATCCAAATGAGCTTCAAAAACACCCTAAAAGAATATAACTTGGCTTCTCTTTTGCTGGATATAGTTTACATTTAATCTAAATACAATATTCGATGCGCTTTGACAAGTGTGTGCAGGTTTTCTGGATTTTGGAGGTTTTGATTTGTATCACTCCAGATCCAGTTTTCTAACCTCACTGTGTTTCTTCTGCAGGTTTGCATGCAGTGCCTCACCTTGTGGCCAACCTGCCTGGAGGCCAGAGTCAGTCTGGGCGCGCTCTATCAGAGGAGACGGTGGTGTCTGTACTGAGCACGCTCGCCGAGGTGCTAGGCAACAGTCTGGAGGCAGCAAAGACCCTCCGAGCCTCGCAGGGCATTGAGAGGCTGGTGCTGATCAACAAGGACGGGTAAGCATGTTCTGTCAAGTGAGCTAAGAATATAGCTATGTGTGTATATATAGAAGTAAAAATAGTGCTTTCAGTGTGCTTTTAATATTTCTAGCTATGAATGCAGCTTATATATGCGTAAGTGTTTTTATGATAGTGAGACAGATCAAACAGATTCTTTGGCAGTTTTATAATAAAGACACATTACTGTTCTGGAGAAACACTTGCAAATAAATACACAAAGAAGCCTGGATGTCACTCAGAAACAAGCTTGATTTGAATAAAATTATTTGTTGATCACTCCTCAACATCTAATAGCTATTTAACTTCAGAAATGTGTGAGGAGTCTGACATTTTGTCCCGGATTTGGCTGTTAACAACAACTGTGCCAAGATATAAAGCAGAAAACAAACACTTGTATAAATGTGTGAAAATATCTCTCGCTGTGTGTTCTACAGCAAGCGCTCGGATCGTGAGGTGCGGGGGGCCGGCCAGGTGCTGCAGCTCGTCTGGGCCCACAAAGAGCTGCGTCGGCCTCTTGAGAAGGACGGCTGGAAGAAGACGGACTTCATGGTCAACCTCAACCCCAACATCAGCACCACCAACGGCCCGAGCACCAGAGCCAACGGCACCTATGAAGACAGCACCACACCACTGCTAGACAGAGGTCAGTGTGCGAGAAATGACTCGTGGTTAAAAACATTTTAGCGTTGAAACCCTAGATTTAGAAAAAAGTTAGCAAAATTTTTGTTTATAAAGGAGGTTTATAAAAAAGCTGACTCTGCTTTCTGTCAGTAGCTGTTAGTTGTGTATTCAGACTTGTGTTTATATGAAGCTGGTTTGTTGATTTTGTTTAACTTGTGACTGTTTTGCTTCATTTTAGGGGAAAAGAGGGACATGATTCCACTAAATGACCTTGGCCCCGGTTAGTACATTTATCACCACTGCTTTTTATCAAGACACATTTATAGAAAATGTTTTTCAACTTCAGATGTACTGTGATTTTCCATTTCTCATTCTTGTCATCTTTTTTTGTTTTCTCAGAGGCCTACTCTACACTGGACCAGAGAGAGAGGAGACACACTCTGGATGAAACCACAGACACTTTACCGGTACTTTTTAAGTCCTTCTCTCACGCACACATTCCCATGTTGGATTGCTCACTTAACTACACTAACCCTTAATCTCCTGCACCACTGTGAGTATTTCCTGACTTCAACCTTTTAAACCTTAGCCTTTTAAAACTTCACAATTACTGACATTTTTCTTTTCTCACACTCACTCCCTCTTCTCTCTCTCTTTCTCTGGTGGTCTCTCAGCGAGGGGTGTATGGGGGCAGAAAGGGCTCCTTGCCCCTGTTGGACTCCTACGATGGTTAGCCCTCCCCCCCCCTCCCCTCTACCCCCCTCTGCATGTAACAGCATGGTATGTTCAACTGACCTCTCGTCCTGCATGGACTCTATGAGCTCCTTTGTCTCTTATGACTTCAAACCCTCAGTGAAACCTGGTCTCTGTCCATGATGGTGTACTGAAACACTGGTTGAGGTCTACTGTACTGATATTTAACGATATGACGTCCTGATGTGATGTGTACATGCTGGTATAGTATGCTGCAAGGTGCTCCACACAGTCTGTCAGTGTAGAGATGAACCCAAGGCTGATAATTAAGATTTAAATCCTCAGAATAACAACTGTTGTTTGTGCAGTAGTGTTGTCACAATACCAGAACTTTGACTTTGATACCAATGATAATTTTAGTATAAAAATATCATAACTACCACACAATGTCAAAGAATAAAAGTAATGCAGTGGCACAGAAAAACAACCTAAATACTTGTGTCACTAAACATCCCTTAAACAGCTTTATAACTTTTGAAAAGGGGTTGTGATCTTCATCCTCTCTAAATAGTTTAGTGTATCTTGGCGCGGACTGCCAATCACTTTAGGAACGTAGTGTAGTGTTTGATACTATTTCCATGTTGTAAATTATTGTCCAGGATCCAAGCACTCAGCTGCAACTCTGTCTTTTGTTGCCAGTGGTCTAGGATTTGTGTTTCAGTGCACTCGTGTGGCTCTGTGGGGTATTACAACAACGTATATGTGCCAGAAGAGATACAACTTATTGTTTTTGTTGGGTTTGGGAACTGGCAACTTTTTCTGTTGAGTAACTTCATAACAGTTTGAGATTAAACAATGATGATTAACAAGGATGATTAAGTGTTGAAGAAGTTACTCTGAAATAATAATCCATTATTATTTACTTGTTACTTTTCTAAAATTGCTGCAACTAATGATTATTTTTATTATCGATTAATCTGTCGATCATTTTCTCGATTGATCGATGAGTTGTTTGGTCCATAAAATGTCAGAACATGGTGAAAATGTTGATCACTGTTTCCCAAAGCCCAAGGTGACGTCCTCAAATGTCTTGTTTTGTCCACAACCCAAAGACATTCAGTTTACTGTCATAGAGGACTAAAGAAACCAGAAAATATTTACATTTAAGAAGCCGAAATCAGAGAATTCGGACAATTTTTCTTAAAATGACTCAAAACAATTAATAGCAAAATAGTCGCCGATTAGTTTAATAGTTGACAACTGATCGATTAATCGTTGCAGCTCTACATCTCATTGTTTTGCTTTTAAGTTATCTTGCTCGCAAAGAAACTTGACTGTAATTCTACCGTAGACAAAAGTTAAATTTCCTCCGGTACGCAGCCTTCCACAAGTCTTAAGATTTGTCTCTGCGTCACCGCTGCACTCCAGTTTGAAAATTTACGTTGCCAAGTTGAACAACAGTTGAGCCATTCTTTACATAAATCCCTAATGTTATTATGTTTGCCACAATGTTGTTATTTTACTTCTTACGCTGATATATTTAGTTTTATATAGCATAAATTCAAATGAATAAGAGTATCTCGAGTTATTATCAATGCATTTGTTTTTGTAGGTTGTCCTTTATTTTGTACTTTACTTACTTTTTCCCTCCAGAATACATTTACTGATGCTGGAAGGCACAAGATCTTTTTCTTAATTTAGTGGGTCACAGGATAATTGTGTTAAATTTCACTGTAGTTACTGACTATCAAACGTGGTGTGATGTACTGCTGTGTTACAAGGAAAGCTAATGTGATCACAGTAACACATAAAATGTTTCTAAGCTTTCTGAATATAAATGAATATCTCTACAATAAAATTCAACACTGAATTCAAACTATATTCAGTTTAACTTTATATTGGTATTAAAGTATTATTGTACATGTGGTTATTGTGACAGCACTACTGTGCAGTGCCATACTTATACCACATATTGAGTCCTTGTGTTGCCTTCATGTTTATTGTGTAAATTACCCACATTTAGTTTATTGCGCTCATATTGTGACTCAGTTTTAATCTGCGTGTTTTGCTCTGTTCCTTTAGAAAAACTGATAGTGTGCATCACCCAGACTGGGCCGTCCCTGCCCTACCACTGCTACTGAGGAGAGAAGATCCAGATGCACAGACTCTCTCCCTCTCGTCTCCCCCCTCCTCTCCTCTCCTCTCCCCTCTTTTCTCTCTCTATCCACACAGATGGGATTAGAAGATGAGGGTTGGCATCCAAAGAAAGTGGCTGTGTTGCAGGCGAAATGTTTCGCGCAACACACACACACACACGTGCAGATACATACACACCTACTTTTTACGAATTCATTCAATTGTAGCAACAGAAATATATTCCGTTTTTTTTTTTTTAAATTATAATTCTTCTGTAAGGGCAATCACCTTTGTTGACAATCATTTTAATTCTGGTGTTGTCATCCTGCTTGTTTTTATTTTTTCTTGCTATTGTCAACATTTTGGTAAATTTCGTCATGGCCGACACGTTGCTGCCAACACCCACATCCTAATGATAAATTTGTACGTAGACTTCTATGTAGGGTATATACTGTATATAAAAAGAAAATGGGATGACTGCGTTAGTTTTGGCTCATTAATTTAAATCATCCCTTTGCTGGGATCGTTGGGAGGTTGGGACGGGCCGACAGACCGACGGCCGACCTGTAGATTGAGAATGTTGTTTATATAGGAGTTTATTTTCCTGTCTAGAGTTATTTTCTCTCGGTTGGGATGAGCACAGGTGTAGACAAGAACGGGCAGGTGTGTGTATATTTGTCATAAACCTGTGTGTGTGTGTGTGTGTGTGTGTGTGTGTGCACGGACCAGACCCATAAGACCACATGTTGATTTTTTCATCCGTTCATGTTGTCTGTTTTTATCTTGTGCTCCTCCTCCTGTGACTAAGCATTTGTTTTGTTTTTTGTTAGTTTTTATGTACAAACTGCCTCTTTTTGTGTTTGATACCTTAATTTTCAACTTTTATTTTCTTCCCTCAGTGGAAAAAAAATGACAATTTGAGCTGCTGCATTTTGATTTTTCTGTCTGGATTTAACTAACCAGACCAGTACAACACATCAGACTTGGTACTGAAATGTGAAGCTGGGAACATACACTACTAAACCACTAAAACGTCCTGCTTCAGAAATCAATCCTGGCTCTGCTTTAACAGACTCAAACTACGGATGCAACCTACTCTATAGCTTATTTTTCATTTAGAAAGCAACAAACACTTCAGGAGGGTCTCTTTGGAATAATTATCTCTACTTAAAATCAGAATTTTATTATAAAAATCACTACTTGCTGTTTTTTGCTCATATTGGTATTCTTAATGTGCCGTTAAACACTTAAATATGGGAGGCCTCTTCACTCAGAGGAGACTCGAGTTTTAACAGACAGACTGGGGAGAGATACTGACATTAACTTAATTTGAGAGGTGGACAAAAAGCACATTTTGGTCTATGATCCATTTGTTTTTACCTTTTTTTGTTGTTCTTATTTTTTCACTTGTGTCTGGTTTGTTTGTATTTTATTTCGGGGGTTTGTATGTATGGGAGCGGTGGGTGAGAGCATTATGCAATTTGTTCAACTTTTTAGTCCCAGTTTTACCGCCGAGTTGTTCTTAAGGCAAAAAGAGACCAATCATCTTTCTTTGTTTTTTTTTTGTTTTTTTTTACTCTCCACACAGTATATTTGTAATGTTGCCTATCCATGTAAAATTATGATGTACCATTCATACCTGCCTTGGCTCTGCGAAGTTGCTTTTTTCAGTAAAGTATGTAACTGGTAATACTGTTGTTTTTATAAATAAAGATCTTTTCTTAGACAAGATTTGGAGGCGTGTGATTGATGTGGTGGTGTGGTGTCGTGAGGTGAGGAAGGACTGCTGGATCATGCAGATAAACACGTCTAATTAAGGAGAGGCAGTCTGTTCGTCTGGGTAATTTCATCCCCTTGCTCTTGTTAAGGCAAATGGAAAAAGTACAAACATGACACTATGTCAGATATTCACTCTCTAACATCAGTGTACTCCATTAGGCTTGTTTTTTTTGGGTGCTCTAATTATCGAGGCTTGTTATCCGGAAAGTAATTTGTGTCACCAGGCCTTTTTTTAAACTCACTACAAACACATTCGTCTCCCAAGTTAAGACCTCAGGCTGTGTTCAGGTGTTGTCTTCATACCTGCATAAAGCCCATTAACTTTGAAACACGAGGTGCACCGCAGCACAGTTAAAGACTGTTAAGTGTTGGCATTCCCGGCTTTGCTATGTTCTCTGGTTACACATGCTGACAGGGAATAGCTGTTGCGTGTGTGTGTGTCAGCCTCCAGACATGTCGAAGGAAACGCGGGGGTTGTATGAGGACGTGAAAGTGTCTCGGTGTTTCCAGTATGCAACACCTCTGAAATGCATCCCACACAGATTGAGAAGCAGCTGCTGGATCACAAGGACTTTCAGTGCATGTCAGTGTGAAAGTTTGATATTAGTCAGGTTAAGATGTGTATGTGTCGGCCCACACAAAGTCACATGGTTTCACTGAGTGCCTTTAAATGTTTTTTTAAAATTTAAATGTTGATAAAATGAAACTTTCCCAAGGACTGAACAATATATTTTCACTCTCCCACAGCTACTTGAATGAGTGTGTAAGATGCAGGGCCGCAGCTAATAATGTGGACCCGGAGGTCATGTCTATGTCCCGGGGGTTTTAACAACATGGGGGGAATTCACAAAATTTTCACATGGAAGGTATTTTACAGGTAGATAGACTAGACAAACGTGCATAGGCCTGCAACTGATTATTGTCATCATCAATTAAGCTGCTTATTATTTTCTTGAATAGTTGATTAACTGTTAAGTCTACGAAGTGTCAGAAAATGTGGCTTTTGCCTGACAATGAGGTGAAGAGATTTCACATATGTACATACATATTTTTTCCTCTTATTACTTTTGCCTTCCCTGTAATTTAATTTTTCCTCTGAAGATGTCACTTTCAAAAGAGACAAATGATGAGTCTTGTTTTCAAGGAATATTACTGATTGTCTTCCAAATATGTCTTGAATAAGAAATAAATGTGTCGAATCAAAAAGAAAACCCAAAGACATTCAATAAAGAATCAGGGATGAGTATCATCTTCAAATACTTTGAGGAATATAAACATGGTTTGACCCTGTTTTTTGGGGTTTTTTTTTAGTTTTTTTAGAAAAGTTTAAAACAGGTGTCTAATTTAAATCATAAAAAATATCTGATCAAAAATCAGTAAATAAATAAACCAAGAATCTGACCAAACATTCAAAACCAACTTTCAAGTGACTCGACACTTTTTAATACTTCATTAATACTTCTACTCAGAATGCATAAAGGAATAGTTTCAGTCTTTTCAGTACAAAATTCATTTTGTTTCCTAGATACTCACTTGATTTGTCTAACTCAGACTTATTATAGCTTAAACTGAACTTTAGAATATATGTTTACATGGATTTTGTCTCTGATCACTTATATCGGAATCACGTTGGGAAGGAATTTCTTCTTTTCTTATTGTTTTAAGACAGACTTGAAAAAAACGTGAACCTATGTGATACTCAGCCCTGTAAAATATAAAGTTTCTCTCTTGCCGTGTGGAGACGGGTTTGAAACAGCATTTTTCATGTTGGGAAATATAATTTAAAGAAAACATAATTGAACAGTTGACTGAATAAATAAAAAAATCCAAATAATAGAAAAATTAGGTGGGGTACCTTGGTGGGTGGGCTCATGAGCTCAGTACATCTAAAACCAGCTACAGCCCAGGTAACGTGACATGTAAGGTTCATGTACATACATTAATAAAAACCCTATAGCTGCACCTGCCACAGTGTAGTTATATTAGAGCTGCTATAAGCGTAAATCTGAGTGACAAGTGTGTGTGCATGTCTGTGTTAGTCATTGAGTGTGTGTGATGTTTGTAACCTGTGCAGCTGTTACACACACACACACACCCTTCCTTAAACCTGAGACCACCAAACGCAGCAGATTCTCCCTCCCTCCCTGTGTCCCGTCATTTGGTGTCATATCTATTTAGGGCTCCCCGCTGTTCTTCATTTCCTCTCTTTCGCTCTCTCGGGCTAAAATAGAAGCAGCAACGTTGAACTCCAGCACACGAGATCTGAAGGAAAACTGCAGGGAGGATAAGACCAAAGGAATAAAGCACATGTTCAGGGAGGAATGACTGTTGTGAGGAATTCAGCAGTGGATTCATCACAGCGAGTCCACATTAGGGACACCACTGGGTGACACCACCATGCACGACACGGTAGGGAAACCACATCACTGTGAGATTAAGTGTAGCCTTCCTTCTTTAAGATCCCTGGAGCTGATCTGTGGAGGAAAGTGAGTACAAACAGATCAGTTTAAGAGCTGCTCAGTCTTGCGTTGTAACTCATGGGTTCACGCGGGGACCCTAGTCCGTCCTCTTCAAACTCAGATGATGAGTCCCCCGACCGCACTCCGGACCCGGATTCCTCCCGCCACACCTCCCACACCGGGAAGCAGAGCGGGCTCAGTGGCCTGGGCTACGGGTTCAGGGTGGCCTGGCACCACCTGAGGCCCTTCATCCCCTTCTTCCTCATCAGCTTCATGGTCGTGGCCCTCGTCTACCTGATGCAGGCCATCATCTACGGGGGGCCCTTCAAAGACCCGCTCTTCTTCGTCAAGTTCAATGAGCGCTGGCCCCGGCCCACTCCAGGCCGGCAGGACTCTCCAACGCCTACCAAGGTGTTCAGTCCGGTCCCCTCCTCGTCCTTGGAGCAAGTCCTCGTTGAACTGCACGGAGACAACGAGACAATGTGATGTGTTCTTTTCTTTTCTCTGTGGATATGAGCAACAAGGACTCCCCAGGAATTACAACCGGTCTCACAGGACTGGTACTTTGGCTATGTATATGAGTACTTTTGTTGTATATGTCCCCTGCCTGTTCTTTTTACCAGACCCCAGGCCTAGTTATGTTACGGGTTGGAAAATAACATGTATATAATATGAAAGAAATGTGAAAAGTGGCTCCAGCAATGTGCAGCTGAATCAGGTACTTCTCACATCAAGGACAACAAACTTTAATCAATCATTGTGCAGCTTTTTGAAACACGAGAGACTGAGACATGGTGATGTAACAACTTTTTCAATTCAGTTATTAAATTAATAGTTTGTCTCTGTTGTGACTTTTTGGGACAGGTTTTTGTATATCCTTTATATCAAAGGTGCTTAAATGGCCTTTAAAGTTGTAAAACTTTTAATTCAGTATCAATTTTATAAATAATACAATTAGAAAATGTGGCTGCCTTATATGTACAGTAAAGCACCAATGATATCATACATGCTGTATGTGTGTGGCCTGTATTTCTGGGTGTTAAACACTCTTTTCAGGTGGGAATCTTCCAAAGTTTTTATAGTACAAAGTCCCACTTTGTGTTACTATCCCTCCACCATGGCTCGGCAAGCAAACACTGTCCATGGAAGCACACTGAGGGAATTTTAACTCAGACTTCTGAAGCCTCATATTAGCTTCAGCTGAACTGTAGAGGTCATTTTGCACAGTAAAGACTGTGAAATTTGTCCCCACCACTTCCATTGAAATGGCTTTAAGGGAGGAACAACTACAGCGACCAATGACCCGTTCAGTGTGCATGTGGGATTGTGAGTATTGTGAGTAAGACAGACATCCTTTAACTTTCCATGAACACCGCACTGAAAAGAGCAGATCACAGAGGCAGGCTTTGTCTCTGTTTTTTTGTCATCTCATAAGATATCTTTAAACTCGTTAAATTGTCTGGATTATTGTGGATTAGTCTGGATTATTGTGACATTTTGATTTCCATATAAATGCTCATTATTGCTATCACTCACATTTTATACTAATGCTCCAACAGGGACGTGGGAGTTGAGAGGCAGGCAGCAACATACTGTATAGGTAGTTAAAAATAACACCTTGTTAATGTGTTTATTCGTATCACTCGGGCAGGGTATCCAGGGTATTCGTTTACCTCAAATAAGATCTTTCACAGACGGTGGCAGACTTGGGTGGTAACACTTAACACAGGATTGTGTTTTATTGTGTCTCAGTATGGAGTGTCTTCAGCCACAGCAATGTGCCATTTAAATGGATGTATAATCACGTCAAAAATGATGTTATAATTTTAACAATTTTCTGAAACATCTTGCTGTCTTTCTCAACAAACTGAGAATGCTACAAAATAGTTTCCTAGTAATTAAGTGAATAGTAAACCACATTTTGATTGAAGATACTTTATTAAAATGAAGCTATTGTCGCCACAAGTAACAATTGTGGGATAGTAGTAACTATTAAAATGTAGTGTAACAGTAAAGAAGTCTCCAAACCAGCTAAATAGTCCCAGTTAAACAGAAATATACACCTAAACTTTGTTTACATTAGCTAATAGCCGTCATAAGCGACTGGTCATACCAGGCCAAGTAACCCCTGAGTGTACTGAAGTAAGCCAGGGTGTGTTTTATTGCTTTTGAATTAAACTTCATTTTTAAAAAGAAGAAAGTGTTATTTCTTCCCTCAAAAGTTAAATAGTGTCTCCTCAATTACAAAGTCCTGCATTCAAAATGTCAAGAGTAAAAGTACAAAAGTATTTTCAGCAAAATGTACTAAAAGTATCAAAAGTGAATGTATTGGTTTGTTCAAACAGTATAACAATGTTATATAGCTGGGTGAGGTTTAAATGCTTTATTTAAGTGCTTTATATAAATGCTTTATATAATTTTGGGTCGTTAAATCTACAATACAGAATCATATTTTATAAATACATGTGGTGGAGTATAAAGTACAATATTTGCCTCTGAAATGTATTGGAGTAGAAGTATAAAAGTTAATATCATCAAGTACCTCAAAATTTACATTTACTTAAGTACAGGACAAGAGTAAATGTACTTAGTTACATTCCACCACTGTAGATTGGCAACGAAGTGTAAATTAAATTAGACATTTTTTAAATCAAGTTTGGTCTCTTAACTTACTTCTCTGTGGCCGCCAGCCAGAACAGTACTGTAAATATACTCACTGGCCACCAAAAAGGCACATTTATGTAGAATGTAATCGTTTAAAGCGAAAGGGGACGTAGCAGAAGTGAATTATCTCGAGTTTAATGCTCTTTCTATAATCTTTGACTGTGGCGGCTGCGCGGTGACCCTCCTGCCCCCTGGCGGCGGAGTGACACACAGCAGCGTACCGCTACCGATGATGACCACGCTGACCCGTGGATGACCTCACTAAAAACGGACAGAAAAAAACAACAGAAAAACAAAACAATATACGGTCTGTTAACTTTACTTTAAAACGTATTTATTTTTTAAAACGAACCCGTTTTATTTCTTTCACGCGGCGGCGGATTTATTGAGATCTTTGAGACCGTAAATGGTGAGTGAAGCGGGTGTCTGTGACCTGCCCGCGTTTGTGTCTAACAACGTGACAGTCCGCAGGAGAAAGTAGTTCAAACAGCTCAGGTTGTACTCATAAGTTTAGTTGGAGATAACAGCGTAATATTCATGACATGTTAACTAACAGGTGGTCTGTTATGACTAGCTTACACCTCCTGACTCTGGGCGGGCTGCCCCTGTTGTGTACCTGCTAGCTGGCTGCTAGCTGTCAGCAGTGAAGCTAACCTGCAGGTGTGCTTTGAGAGTGGAGGTGTTTGGACAAGGAGCCCAGTTTAAATAAGTTTAGTCCCACTTTAGAAAGTTTTTATTGTTGATTTTATCCAGTAAAAAACGTTTATGTTCGGTTGTCAAAAAAAATAGAGAGGGAAACTTCCACAGCACAATAATTGTAGTAATTTGTAAGGTAACACTTTGTTTTTGCGGAGTTCTTCATACTTCTAATTAATGAATTTGTGATTTAACCCATTATAAAGCATTAAAAATCTACTGTCATGGAAGAAAGACAGTTTTAATGTATTTTGGAGCGAGCTAAAGGATCTTTCAGGCTGTTAATATCTGTCAATAAGTACTCAATGTTGAGTTGAATGTGCAAAATATGGCCTACTATCAATTAAAGGGTTCTCTTTCAAAGTAATATATATAAATAATAATAGTAATTTAAGCCACAAGCTATTGACTGTCAAAATGTAGCTACAGTATTAACTCAAGTGATCTAATAGGGTTCAAGGTTTAACACAGGATTGCACAATGAAATGCAGTAGTAGAAAATGTATAAACAGATATTCAAATATTTCAATTAAAGGCAATAAAATAGAACAAAGTATACAAAAGTAGCACTAAAGGAGGAAGTAAAAAGGAAAACACAGAAATATGTACAGTATGTGCAATAGTGTACATGGTTAATAATACATGTTAAAATACACAAAATAGTTTTAGAGCTGCAACAATTAGTCGATTCATTGATTAGTTGTCAACTATTAAATAAATCGGGAACTATTTTGATAATCTATTAATCATTTTAATTCATAAGATTCATTAAGAAAAAATGTCCAAATTCTCTGATTTCAGCTTCTCAAATGTGAATATTTTCTGGTTTCTTTAGTCCTCTACGACAGTGAACTGAATATCTTTGGGTTGTGGACAAAACAAAACATTTGATAACGTCACCTTGGGCTTTGGGACAGTGATCAAGATTTTTCACCATTTTGTGACATTTTATGTACCAAACAACGAATCGATTAATCGAGAAAATGATCGACAGATTAATCGATAATGAAAATAATCGTTAGTTGCAGCCGTAGTAAGTCTAATACATCTCACTATAACAGCTCATCATGGGGCTGCTTTGAGTATGCAGCACTCCTACACCGCTGCTCATTAATGTACATAATAACACTTAGTGGTGATAACGCACTGTTTTATCAGCAAGTTCAGCTTCATCGGAAAGAAGAAAATGAATCTGCCGACAAGAGACTGTTAAGTATTGATCCTACTCATGTTTGCTAAATCATGAGTATCACAAAATTGATTGAGTTATAATAGATCTGTTCATCAATACAACACACTGCATTGAATATCTTTGTGCACAGCATGTACCACATGTGTGTAATGTTTTTTTTTTCATATTATATAAAGATGGACCGATGACGTTTGTATTGATTTCTGTTTGTTTGTTTGAAGTCAAGTTTCTCACACATGGGTACCAGTATAAATCAGACATTGTACTCTTATTTAAGGCCTTGGTTTGTTTTCATGAGCCTGATGAAGCACTAATCGAAATGTGTTGCTCGTGCCAATAAAAGATGTTTGATTAAATACTTTCATGGGCTGCATGTCAACAACTTATCTCACACTCAAAAAGAGTTCACTTCTGGCCAGCTACATTTCAGCAGTTGTGTTGACAGTCCAAGTACAAATTGTCATCACCTTTATTAATTCACCCTCTCGCCTCCTCTCTGTTCCTCCTCTGAAGTGGATGGAGAGATGTGGTGCTACCAGAAGCCGGGGTTTGAAGCCCTCCTCCTCGCTGAGCTGCAGAGACAGCAGCAGTGCAGCCACTTCTGTGACACTCTGCTCAAGACAGACGGTATAAACAGCTAAGCTACACACACATTGCATTGTTGGCTTTAGAGTATGTTCTTTTGCTGTCTGTTGGAGGAATACACGTAGAAATATTCACATACTAACATCTCATATTCTAGTTTCATGTGTTTGTGGAAGCCATTATTCATTACTTACATCTTTCCTCTCCTCCAGGTGTATCAGTGCCAGCACACAGTTCTGTTCTCTCAGCTATCAGCCCCCACATCTCCTCCACTCTGTCCTCCACGCCGCCGCCCCCTGCAGGACAGAGCCGTGTCTTGGAGTTTCGGGCTCTCGGTGCCTGCACCCTGCTCCACTTGGTCCGGCTGCTGTACTCTGGAGAGATGGCAGGGGAGGGGGAGAAGGAGAAGCAAGAGGCTATTTCTGCTGCCGCCAAGCTGGGCATCCATGGGCTGGTGGAGGTCACGAATAGAGATCGTAAAGGCAGAAATGAGGAAGGGGAACGCCGGCACACAGACGTAGGAGTGCAGACGGAGCCGCTGATGCCTGAGGAGAATGAGGGGAGATGGGGGAGGTGGAGTAGAGAAGTGAGGGATGGGAGCACCTTTCTGTGGAAAGATACACTGTCACATGGTGAAAAAGACACATGGACTCAGACAGAGGAGCTGCAGGTAAACGCAGCTCCTCTTTCTCACCCTGCAGCCTCCTTTGAGACCATTGATATGGCTGCTCTCCAGGGTTTAGGACAGACAGACCCCCATCTTCTTCTCCCTAAAATTCCTTACGTCCCCATATCCCTCGTCTACCCACTAGATGAAAACCAAACACGCCAACCTTCCTCTGTTCCTGTGGACTCCACAGCAGCTGGACACACATCTGTTGCTGTTTTGGCACCGCCGTACACCTCCGTCCCCCCGTCCCTCCTTCCTTTTTCCAGCCAAGCAACCCCGTGTGCTGCTGACCCTCAGAGCTGGTGGGCTGGGCCTCAGGGAGCAGCCAGAGCTGTCGCAGGGGCCGAAGAGTGGGAGGACGAGCGGTTCGAACAGTTTCAAGGCAACATCCCAGGATACATCAACTACTTCCTGAACCCGGACAAGGAGGAGGGCTCCTGCAGGGGCCGAGCAAGGAGGAGGCGGGGAGCAGGAGTGGGAGGTGCCAGGAGAGCCGGGACGGGTGAGAGAAGAGCCAGGAGACCGCGAGCAGGGAGGGGGAGAGGAGGGTTAACACAGACGGTGGATGTGCAGGAGGTGAGGGTGAGCAAGCTGCAGAAGATGTTCCTGCAGAGGTGGGGGGTGAGGGTGCCCAGGACGGGTCAGGGTGGAGGAGCCGTAGGCAGGAAGCTGTATCTGAAGACCAGAGAGCTTCTGAAGCCAGCCAAGAGCTGCCAGAGGAGAAGAGGGCGTGGCAAAGTGTGGGAGTTCAGCCAGAGTGGAGACGTGATGGAGGGAGGAGGAAGTAACGCGCAGTGTGGACGGAGGAATACAACGCAGCAGTTTAACCAGGTGAGAGTGCTGACATACCGCCATCATATTTGTGACATCATTGTGAATGTGTGTCAAATACAATACAACTTGATGGTAGAATAGTATCAGTCAAGATAAAACAACATAGTAGTTTTATAGTACTGTGTGTATTTGTGGTTTTAACTTGTAGTAAGTTGGTGCCTGTGCAACCAAAAGATATTGGCCCTCATTTATGAAACGAACGTACGACAGAAAACTGGGCGTACGGTCATTTCCACGCAAAGAGGCATTTATCAATATGGACGTGAGCGGAGGCAACGATCAAATCTCATGTCAAGTCTCAACTCGTGTACGCGTGTTTTCGAGTGAGTGTGGACTTGCGGTGCAGTGTAGTAAATCTGTCGGAGGATTGTTAAGACCATTCTGACTGGCATCTGAGCATATACAGACACGTATTCATCATTTAAGAATATGTAGCCTGTGGCAAAANAACAACTATGTGTCATATATCCCTAACATAAATAGGTATTTTCAAATAGTTTGCAATTTATGGGGTTAACAGTTTTTGATATAAGATTAATTTATAGACTATACATATCACGGATGTATAAAATAAATATTCAAACATCAGCTGGAGTTTGATTGACCACGGCAACGCTGTTGACCGCAGCAGTGATTTCATTCCATACAGCATTCTTCCAACTTCCTTTGATGCCACTTTTCAGGCTGCCAAGTAAAACTGGTTGTTTAATTGAACTGTGACGTTAGCGTTTCTATCTCCAGGTCGGAGAAGTTCCTCTTTTTGGCCGGATTACGTTTCTCTCTGTTGTAAACTCTCGGGGCGAGGCGTCTAAACAGAGAATATATAGGGGCGTGATATTTAAATGACAATTGTTTTCAGCCGCCACATTTATCAACGTCCGATCATTCTTATGCTGGGATTGGCGAGATACGAACGTTTCATGAATCACACGTGAACCCTGTCATAAGATGATTTCTGCACTCAGATCTGCGCTGGTTTCTACGCTAGATTGATAAATGAGGGCCATTGTGTCCAGCTCTCTGGTTCATTAAGTTGTACCAATAAAGTTCAGACCAATCACAATACTTGCTGTAGAAAACTAAGAACACACTATTACACATTTTTAATTCCTTTATGTTGTAATTGTAATTAATACACTTTTCTCCCCGGTTACAGGATGGTCTCCTTGTTGGCAGGGCTCAGAGGGCCAAACCAACAACATCGGTTTCCTTCTCTTCCCCTCCCATGCGATTCTACAACATTCACACCTTATCTGCCGCCAGACCCTCCCTCCAGCCTTCTCCGTCACCCGGCCTGCTGTCACCTGCAGCCTCCTACGTGTCCTCAGCATCCCCCTTCCTCCACACCACCTCCCTCCCTTCTCAGGCCCCTCCACCTCATGAGGAACAGCCCGAACACATAGATCGTCTACTAGAGGAGGTGATGATGGGCCTCGACATTTTACCAAACAACAATGGTGCTCCACATTCTCAGCCTCCTCTTCCTGCCAGTAGCAGCAATTGTACCTCGTCTGGCAAGACTTTGGCCCGAAACAAGCAACAAGGGCGTACCACTGGCCTCCTGGAAGCAGGTCCAGGTTTCCACAGGTCCACACAGGTTGTTGCTGTCGCAAGAGGAGCTGGCGGTTCCAGCTCTGCAAACGGTGAGGCGCCCCTTCTGCAGCAGCAGGGAGAGCGAGAGCTGAACGAAATTCTGGACCACCTCCTCCAGTCCTTTGAGCAGCACGTTGGCAGCTGTACCGGCAGGGAAGAGGTGGAGAAGGGTGGTCGAAGCTGCACGGAGACTAGCCAGCCTTACACTGTCCTGACCACACTACCAAATACACGCACACCACGTCCAGTTAGATGCTCTCAAATAACTGAACTACAACAGAGTGATGAAGCTGAAACACCAGCGAGACGTTCACAGCCACATACCGAGGGAACATCGGTGAAAGTCAGAGAACCAGCAAAACGACCGAGAAAGAGAAGAAAAAAAAATCCATATCCGTTCGCATTGGAGAGAAAGAGGGTGAGAGTGAGGGTGAGGAAGTCAGCGTCATCGAGTGACGTAAAGACCAAAATCGTTGTTGAGCGAGGAGACAAGCAGCTGCAGCAGATCCCCGTGGTGAAATTGGAGAGGAGAGTCCCGGTGCCGGGCACAATTACACTGCAGGTCAGAGCTGTCAGAGTCTGGAAGTCCAGGTGACAAATTTTTCCAACAACTCTGCGCTAATGCTTCTGATGATGTCGCCTGTCACCATCAGTCGAGCAGAAAAACTCGAGACAAGTCTGATGACACTAAGATGAAGGTGACATGTTAATGTCATGTTTTTTTTCTGTGCGTTTATATTTTTCAGAGCCCTGCACAAACAAAGACCAGTTCATCATCACACGACTGCTCGTCTGCAAAGAATCAGCCAGTCTCATGGAGCAGAAAGACGTACCCGATCAGGAGTAGGTTCAGGGAAGCACATATCATGGTGAGCATCGAAGACCTTGTGTAGACGAATGTGACTTCCAGACATTTCACCCTGTAAACAAAAAAGCACAACGTTATTGTTTTTGGCCACACTACTGTAGCTGCGAGGCTCTACGGGTGCCAATGTCGGCCGAGACTGAAATATCTCAACAACCATCAGATTGATTTCCATAAAATTTTGTACAGACATTCATGGTTCCCAGATGACGATGTTAGCATTTAGCTCAAAGCACCACTGGGCATAAGTATCATGGCTGTTAGTCTTGTTTACTTGTCTCTATAATCTAATAAAGTAAATTTGATTCACAGGACAGTGTTCCCTTTCTTGAGGAGCCACTTCCAGAAAAATGGCCGCCTTCAGCCGGCCAACCGCATAGCAAGCAAGGCAGGCCCAAGAAAAATGGACAACTTCTTCATTTATCTAATAGTGAGAGTTCAACATCTCCAATTCAGCCACAGCCTGTGGAGTCCTCTGGCACAGATGAACAACCAGAGGAAAGTCAAGAGAGACATGAAGAAGAGTCGACTCTCCAGCCGCAGGAAGAGGCAGAGGGAGCTTCAAAGAGGGGAAAGAAGAGGAGAGCAGAGTCAGAGGAGGAGACAAGCCTTGATGATGCCACTGTGGCCAAGACAGTTTGCTTTGAGCAAATGGCACGGCCGACCTCTAACACATGGACACCAAGCTGTGCGTCTGCCAAACCAGCAGCCACAGAGATAGAGGACGTAATCGATGTGGAGACCGTTTCGCTGACCAGCGCGGGAGATTGTTTAGAAAGAGAAGAACGAAAAGAAAAACCAGCGTGGAGTGAAATCAAACTCCGAGAAACTGGGGGATCTGTGATGGATGAGGAGGTGGAGAGCAGCGGCGATGAGACAGTCGATGTGGACGGAGATGTGGAAGACGGCTGCCACAAAGAGGCAGAAAAGGACGGCTGCCAGAGCAGAACAGCAAACCCTCCTGTTTCACCTGGAGGTCAGTCAGAGGTCAGTCTGGGGTCGACGGGAAGCCGCGACGAGGACAAAGACGAGGACATTGATGTGATCGGAGGCTCCAGTCCCGTCCCGGATCCGGTGATCATCAGCTGGACAGAGTCTTCGGAAGGTGAGAGGGAGGAAGGAGACGAGGATGTTGACGTTGACGAAGAAAAGACAGACTACTCTTCATCGGCGGTCTTCTCTGCTGTGAGGAATGGTGAGCTTGTTAACAGAAAATATCAGACCGAGGTGCTCTTACATTAGCATCTGGTGCATTTTCTTTTCTACTCGTCTTCTTTGGTTTGTGTTATTTCCTACATTTCCCAGAAAACATTCCCAAATTTGTTTCATTTGGCTGTGAGTTACAGAGCAGGTAGAGGAAGAAACGGTGATCGAGATCAAGATGGTTTCATAATAAATGCCTTCTGTTGTGTGTTGCTGCAGACACACTGACAATCATGTGAGGGATTTTTGTTTTCCTATGCCACCGTTGTTTAGGAAAACAGGAGCTGTGAGCAACATGTTAGCTGTTTGTTTGGATTGAAAGACAGATAATAAAAGATAAAGCACAAAGACACTTAAATCAGCAACAAAAACAACAGGACTGTAGTTTGTGTGCAGTTATTCAGTTTCAGCTCTTGAGTTGATTATACAGACTTCACTGTCAAAGGTGACTGGGATTGTTCAATTTTGGTACTTTTTTACATATTTAGCCATTGTTTTTATGTAAAGAGTTATAAGATTGTTACTGCTAAGTTCAGTAATTTGTGATTGTTGCGCAGATATGTTCAGCAAAGTTTGTTTTAACTGTCAAGTGTCAACTGTTCGGTCAGTGTAAACAACACTGACCGAACAGTTCAAAAAGAGCAAAGAAAAATCAGGTTTATGTACTGTCAAAGGAATCAAGAGTTTTATTAGTTGTAAATATGACGATGACTGTATTAGTTGTAAATAGGAGCCTCTGTTCTGCCACAGTTTGCCAATGTTCTCTTGTCTTCCTTGTTTTACTGTCGAGTTATGTTTGTTAATGTTCCTCGTGGCACTTTTTTGATTCACTGATTTCTATAATAAAAACTCTTCTCTACTTCCTGTGTCACTGCAGCTTTATTCCACACGCACGGCGCTGAAAATGAGGCTCATTATCGCCGGCACGGAGGCATAATGTTTTCAGGTTGTCTGTCCGTTCGTCCCATTCTCGCGAACGCAATGTGTCAGGAACACCTTGAGGTGATTTCTTCGAATTTGGCACAAACGTCCGCTTGGACTCAAAGATGAACCGATTAGAATTTGGTTGTCAAAGGTCACTGTGACCTCACGTTTTTGGCCATAACTCAAGAGTTGATGACCATATTTCACAGGTGGTCGGACACTGAATAGGTGACACTTTTGACTCAAAGGTCAAAGGTCATCGTGACCTCAAAATAGGTTTTTAGCCATAATTTAAGAATGAATTGGGCATTCTATATTTCACACACACATGTTGACTGGGACGACACAATGAGTAAACGATAACTAGCACAGTACGGGCTTTCCTCCATCTCGTCCATTCTGCCTTTCACTTCCTGCCTCAATGTGAATTTCAAACGTCATTGGAATCACGTGACTGCAAACAACGTATCTGAGCGTGCCTAGCTAATCCTGATCCTGTGAGTGAGTGAGTGAGTGAGCTTCACCTACAGCTCATAGAGAGAGCTGTTGAACACTGTATATTCACTGGAATCATACATATGTATCATCAATATAGTGACTATAACTTCCATTTAGCCAAAAAATAACTTTATACCTTTTATTCAACTCCTTCAAAGTCTTCACTATGTATATTATATGAGTCTGGACCATAGACTGTTTATAGTCTGGTTTGGACAGACATGGATGTAAACTGCAACTTGACTGGTTGGTGGAGGCAAACAACAGCGGGGCGGTAATTCTCGTTTTCTGCCTCAGCTCATGTTTGGGACAAAAGACACAAATCTACAGGACGATACGACCCCATACAGCGGATGATATTATTGATCAGTTACAGGTTAATGTTATTAATATACACAAGTCAGAGTGTAGCAAGTAAAATACACATCGTTAGCACATTTTTGAACGTCACTGACCAGAGTTTGACGTATCTGTCAGTTCTGTATCCTCAGGAAATTTCTGCTTGCTTGTGTTGCAGCTTATTTCTTTATGCTGCATATTGTCAAAATGGCAAATGCGTCTCTTAATTTATTTGTGTTTTATTTATTTGCAGCATTTTTTCTAAATGCGGCCTTTGTTTTGTCAGGGTGCTGACTATATTTTCTTGATTTTTTTAGTACCAAAGTGCAACTATCTCTGTCATGTATTTTTCATGTCAGGTCCTTTTTAAACAGGATCTTTTCTTCTCTATAAGTTAACTCAACACACACAAGAAACACATCCAGGCAAACAAAGTGCGATTATTAAGTCATGCTAAACACTGTTAGTAAAAATACTGTATGCCTTTGAGATGAATAACTGAAGACGCTCCTCCTGTTTCCTCCCCCATCCTGTCTTTGTTTTTCAGTAGTCCTCACCTTCCTTTACAGGATGCCTCATTAAGCACCTTAAATTAGTTTAGCAGGTATACTTTTAAATACAGATAATCATGTGGTTACAATTATAAGTACCACTTAACTTGGTAAAGCAGTCCTACAGCATCCTTTAAGTTTGAGATCTATCTATAGACATTTTGATACTTTGTTTCCCCATTGTAAAAATGTTCATAATTAAAACCTACTGCAGCTGACATAAGAAAGAGTAAAACTACAAACTTTACAGGCACCTTTCAAGCCTGCAGGTGGTGTGTTTCATGCTGCAAGGAGAGGAGGGCGCTTTATTCATGTATTTTGTGTTTTTCTAAACAAGTCACCATGAAATCACTACACACTTATAGAATAAAACAAGAATACATGAAGTGAAAATGAGTTTATTAGTTATCAACCTGTGGATCAACCTCCTACACACAACAACAAAACACATCTGAGCTGCACCACCGCGCAGTCTGCTGCACCGAGGACGGTGGAGCGCAGCCGGGGAGGCTCTCCTGGTTGACGGCGCCACGTCGGAGCTGTCTCCGCTCATCATCGCCCCAGCTCAGGTGAGAGTGCAGCGCAGGTGTGTGTGTTTGTGCGTTGAGTGTGTAGGGACCTCTAAACCAAATAAAAAGACACTGTGTGAGTGTCAGTTAACGTCAGCGCGTGTGTATGTGTGTGTGGAGCGTGTGTTTCCCTGTGCTTTAACAGTGCGATATTGTCTCTTATCACACTCTGGTAGCGGCTGTAAGTCAGTAGTGGTGTCGGGGCGGCTGTTGCGGCTCAAGTCAAGAGGAAGGAAAGGATTGAAGAGAGAAAGGAAGAAAGAGAGGAGGGGGTTATGGGTAAAGGGAGCGGCGGGGTGGTGGAGGGGAGCTGCTGTCTCAGTCTCAGCCTGTCCTCCTCTCAGTGCTGGATGCGCCTGATGGACTGGATCTGGGGGGTCTGACAGTGGGAGCCCCAGTTCCTCCAGTGCTGGTAGTCTCCGCTGTGTCTCTCACACTCCATGATGTACTGCTGGCCCCTGTAGCCGGGGTGCTGGTAGCACACAAAGCTGCGGGGTGGACGGAGAAGGCGGCGACGATTAGTTGGACTATTTTAGAAGCTGCTCTGACTGTCTGGCATGTAGTCCATGCTTAGAGCTCCCAGCTGGTATGTCTATTACATATAACACATGCTAATGAGGGGTTATAGTGATATGCATCTTAGTCAGATTATAACTTACGCGCCGCACTGCACGTGCATGGAGCCAACTTCAGGCATCATCCAGCCCATGGCCTGCAGAGAGGGGTAGTCGTCACAGAGCTCCACACTGCGGCCCATGAAGTTCTCCTTCTCAAAGATGATCATGCGGCTGCTCTGGTGGGACTGTAGTGGAGAGAGAGAGAGAGAGAGAGAGAGAGAAGGAGAGATAAGTGTTGATGTTGACGGTCACCTGAAGACTAACAGAGACAAGGACGCAACTCACGGCGCAGTAGATGGGGCGCAGAGACATGAGGCGCTCCACGTGGTAGGAGAGGGAGCCACTGTAAGCGTCCCAGTGGGGGTACTCTCCTCTCTCCAGGATGAACTGCTGGCCCTGGAAGTCATGGTGCTCAAAACCCACCCAGCTGTTCAGAGAGAGAGAGAGAGAATTGTTAACATCATTTAACTGTGAGTCCAGCTGCAGCTTCCTTTGCATAACCTCACTTGTCTCCTTATGACTCCTCCTCATCACCTCTTGCTGTTTAAGATGGACTAGTTTTCCTTGATTCACCACATCTCCGTGTTACATTAACTGCCCCTAACGTCTCATTTGTGTCTTCTTTTTTCTTTTTTTTACCAGAGGAAAAGCTTGTGAGACTTACGCTCCGCTCTCCACCCTGATGGAGCGGATGTTGTCCAGTCCGCACTCCTGGATGTTGCAGCACTCGGAGGTGAACTCCAGGCACTTGCCCTGGAAATGCTCCTGCTCGAACACAGTCACCTGGGGGGGAGGCATCAGAGGAGAAGAGAGAATAAGGTTGCATAGATCCTCATTTACCTTTCAGTATGAAGCAGAGATGCACAGATTATATAAATCCACCTTCTCTAGTTTGGATTCACATCATTTGCGCACAGATGAGCGTGTGTTTACCTTGAAGAAAGGAGCCATGCCCATCCCTGAGTTGACCAGTGGCTGCATCATTGGGGACCTTGTAGTTCTGTACATCTTTACTCCTGAGGTGGCAAATGAGGACAGAGAGAAGGAGGTGAGGTAAAAGGCGAGAAGGTATGGGGGGGGGG
>NTHP01000235.1:952205-985176 GCA_003416845.1 Oplegnathus fasciatus
GACAATGTAGGAGGAAAAAACGGTGTCCTTTAGAGACTCGTTTGGAGCATCGATGATTCAATAATGTCACATTCTAGACTATTTGGCATGTTTTCTTAGTGTAAAACATGATGGCGTTCAATCTCCTCTTACAGGAACATCACAGATCCAAATCTGAGCTAAAACATCTGGAGGAGCTCAGGCCAAAAACAATTAATTTACTTTTTAAAAAGGTGAAATACAGTTCTGAGAACAGTTAACGTGTCGTCAAGGTGTTTCAGAAAGTGCTTTTTGGTTTTCAGTGTCTGTCTGACCTGACTGTGTTGAAAGCAGAGATGCAGCCTTACCTAGATTGGCACTTTACTAGAAGAGCTTTGGAGTGGTACGCGCCTACCGCCTGCCTCGCGTAGAGCTTTGGGAGAACCTGGCGCTTCAGTTTTATACCGACAGTCGGGGGGGCGCGCGGGCCGGTGCGCGTCCACGGCTCTGACTCGGACCGTGTGCGCCGACCATTTGGCACAGCGGCAGCACCGGCAGCGAGGCGCGCTCCCGGACTCGCTGCGTGCCCGCTGGATGCTGTTGTCCCGCTCCAGCGGCCAGCTCAGCAGATCCCATAGTGCTGCTGGTGCTCTGAAACAAAGGCGCTCCGGTATGTTCGGACCCCGGTCAGCAGTCCAGCGCGTGCCCCGGCACAAAGGGCCTTGATCGGGGTGGAGAATGTGGGGATTAACGGCGGAGCAGAGAGGCACCGCGGGGGGACACAGAAGAAGATACAGTAACTGGGTGGGTGTATGCATGTATAGAAACATTAGCGAGCTTTAAGTTTCATTTTAGTCCTGTTCACACAGTGCCATGGTCACCAAACGTTCTTGCGCGCGCACCTTCAAGGGCGCAGGTACACCTGTGTGCACACAGATGTACTGTATTGTTTAGCAAATCAATGGTTTCCGAAGTGGAGTCCTGGGACCACGATCACGCATTAGACGTTTGTGCACTGAATGAACAGATGAAAGTTTCCCTGCAGTTACATCCCCATTTAAACAGATATCCAATTCTAAATCACATCAAACAGACCAATATCAAACATATAAACCCTCTCCTATCAAATGTGGGTCTGTGGTCTTATGCCTCTGACTGGGGGTCTTCCAGATGAAAAGTTTGGGAACCTCAGACCTTAAGTGAGGAAGCATTTCGTTCAGATATGTATCACACATGAATGTTACTCACTGGCATCATCTGGAAACATGTCACCTGGAACATTTCTATTAAATTACATTTAACTTTAAACTAAACTATTAAACTTTAACCACCTTATGTGAAAGCCAGATGTTTGAAGTCACACATCCCCACAGCCACAATCCAATAATTCATGTCACTGTATGCAACCAAGCCTGTCTGGTTTATATTTTGAATAAGTGGGTTGGTATGTTGACAGGAGAATAAAGAATCTGACAGATAAAACTTAACGACTGTTATTCAGGATACATCATTTACCTCTAAAAGTTAACATCAGGAACATCAACTTGTGTTTTATTAGAGTTTCTATCAGTAACCGGTGTTCAGTCTGTTCTCCGGCTTCTGTCAGTCCTCCTCAGCCTCCGCCCATCCCCTCTGTCCGTCCCTCTCTGATGATGTGGGGTTTCTTTTGTCTCGTGCCTCTGACCTCAGCAGGTTTGTTTCTCTCCCCATAATCCCTCTCCCATGGGCGCCAGCGTATAAAAGGGAGAGGCGCACTCCGAGCCGCACACACTCTGAGTGAGGCTCGGCGTAGGCATCGCACACACAGACAGGTAAGGTGTACACACACACACACACACACACACACACACACACACACGCACACACACACATGCTGTACACCTGCAGGTGTGTGCATATACAAAGCAGGATGAAGAGACTTAGATTACACCAAAATATACAGATTATTCTATATACATTTTCATATTTTTGCATTTATAATATCTAATGCATCTTTTGATTTCCTCTCTTTCCCTCCAGTAATCATGTCCAGTGGAGATAAGTCCAAGACTTCTTCCCAGACTGACGGGAAGGCTGCTCAGGGCAAGAAGTCTGAGATGGGAATGATGTCCTACAAGGTGGGTGGCTCTCACATGGGACTACAGATACAGATAATAGCGGCTCGTGTCTAAGCCACACTGAGATATATTCAGTTTATCATATCATGATGCCATTATCATATCACACTGTTGTTGTACTGACTCGTTTGTGTGCGTCTGCCCCCTCCAGATGTACGTGTTCGACCAGGAGAACTTCCAGGGTCGCATGATCGAGATCAGCAACGAGTGCATGAATGTGTGTGAGATGGGCATGGACCGCGTGCGCTCCCTGCGCGTTGAGTGTGGACCGTAAGTCTGAAAAAAAAAAGATACAAGTGCATTTTCACGTTTATAACACTCATCTTTGCGTGGACGCTTCATCATGTTTTGTCTTATCTGCAGCTTCGTGGGCTTTGAGCAGATGAACTTCTGCGGTGAGATGTACATCCTGGAGAAGGGAGAGTATCCCCGCTGGGACTCCTGGAGCAACTGCCAGAAGAACGACTACCTGCTGTCCTTCAGGCCTGTCAGAATGGTAAAAAAAACACGCTTGGCTTCATACTCTCAACTTTCCGTTTTCTCTTTTGCTTTAAACTCCTCCCTAAACTTGTGTTGTTCTCTCTTCCAGGACCCCGAGAAGCACAAGATCTGCCTGTACGAGGTTGGAGAGTTCAAGGGCCGCAAGATGGAGATCATGGACGATGACGTCCCCAGCCTGTTCTCTTACGGCTTCACCGACAGAGTGGGCAGCATCATTGTCAGCTGTGGAACGTGAGTGGCAGCTCAAAGACAGGACTCAAATCTAGATAAAAATCGACATAAAGTCAATCCTACACTGACATGTTCTCCCTTTTTTCTCCAGCTGGGTGGGATACCAGTTCCCTGGATACCGTGGCAGCCAGTACCTGCTGGAGAAGGGCGACTACAGGCACTTCAACGAGTACGGTGCCCGCCATCCTCAGTTCCAGTCCGTGAGGCGTATCCGTGACATGCAGTGGCACCAACAGGGCTGCTACACCATGGCCAGCAAGTGAGGCTCAGGGAAGGAGAGAAAGAGAAAGAGCGGAAGTGAGGGAGAGGGGCGGAGGAAGAGGGAAAGGGGGAGAGACGTCTGAGGCCTTACCTCAGTACCTTAAATGGTATATGATCTAATGCAGTGAGGGGAAGGGTGAGGATTTAGATCTGCCCCTGATCGGAGACAACACCTCAGTGGAAGGACCAGCCTCCATTCCTCTCTGTCTCTACTTTTCTCTTTCTCCCCTATGGGCTGAGTTTTGCTTTCCCCCCTTTTCTCCCTTTTTTTAGTCCCTCACTTCATTCCCCTCCACAGTCCTCTGAAACACCAAAGAGGGAACACGACACCTCCGGCTGTTTTACACACTCGATTCTCGGCTCAGGGTATGATGCACCATGGGAAACTGAGTCCCTAGAGCCCCCTGCCCCCCGTCTTCTTGCCCCTGTGCCTTGCACACCCTCTCTGCTGTACAGAATCCTGGCCAAGTTTTCAATAAAAAGGAAAATCTTGATTTCAAATATGTTGTTGTTGTTACTTATTGCTGAAAAACCACCTGAATGAAAGTGAACAAAACATACAAATGAAATAATAACATGAATAAAAATGTGAGATAATCAACCACTGCTTTTCTGAAACCACCAAACATCATTTCATGCTTGACTTCAAAGTTTTCGGGAAATACCGTGAACCTGTACCTGACACGTGTTCGTAGTTTTCTTTGTGGAAATATTGTTATAAATAAACAAAAACTTAATATACGTTTAATATAGTCATGCTGAATGTTTGGAAAGCTTTGCATAGTCAGCTACAAAAAACCTCCAAGTCTTTTATAGAGAGAGTCATAGATTAAATTAATTAAAATGAAATGAGCAAAATGAAATGAGTTGATTTGTTGTGGAACTCTATTCATACATTGACCTTATTCAAAGAATATTGTATGTAAAATACAGGAAATAAAACAAATATATATAATATATATTTGATTCAAAATGCACAGAATAAAACATATAGACTTATAATTTGAAAATAATTACTTTTCTTAAAACATTTTATTAAAATCTGTAACTGTAACTTCTTTGAGACTGGCACATTTTCTGTGGTTGAACTTACTGTTTGTGCACTTTTATTCAGGCTTGTTGCTCAAAGATGAGAGTGAAGTGTGTCCCAGTTCAGGGGTCAGATCCTCAGATGAACGTGTGTCCCTCTATCATGAGGTCGGCATCATGTTTGTTGGGACAGGCAGCTGCCATCAGCCACAACTGTCACAACTTTCAACTTTACCTTCAGTGATGAAACCTTTTGTTTATATATTCATAGGAAAATATGCTGTTTATGCATTCTGCCTTCTGACTTGTTTAGAGCAGTTGGTCTTTTCCTACACACTATGTTTACCTCAGCACAAACAGTGTGTGTTCTTGTTGAATCGCCTTTTAAGCTGTGAAGCCTCTCTAGCCCTGTCACAACTCAACAAACACTGTCAAGGACTGTCAGCTGTTTATGTCTCCACATACATAGCTTTATATTTATGGACTGTTCTTTAATTATCTGATCGTACGTCACATCTTTCACACCTTTACCTGGTCGGAATAATTTGCCCATTCATCCAATTTTTGTACATATCTTTAATTAAAAAAAGATTTTTTTACAGTTTTACAAACAAGATTTACACTCAAAGGACAAACATTGATATATAAAAATACATCTAAAAAACACAAAGTCATAAATTTTGTCTATGAAGCTTTTGATATGTTTTGCAGTTGTTAAAATACTCTATCTTTGAGGTGCACCTCAAGTTTACATGTGGATATTCATGTTTGTCTATTCAAAGCATTTTTTTCTTTTTTTCTTTATTCAATATAAAAATACAATTTTTTAAAGAGCAGATGAAGAATGTTCACTACAGTGTGTTCCCTAATCCAGCAGTTGCATAATGTCTGTGTGTCCATCTGACATGTGGGCAGCTGGACCGGTCAGCGAGACATCATTCGCACAAACTCTGCAAAGACAAGAGAGGGAAGAAGAAGATGAGGGTGAATGTGGTCTCCTGACAGGTCCCATAAAGGCGAAGAGAATTACTCTCACCCTCAAAGTCCACCAGGCCGTCTCCGTTGAGGTCCACATCTCGGAGGATCTCGTTGATCTCTCTGTTGGTCACTTGTTCTCCCATCAGCTTCTTCATGGCCTCACGCAGCTCATTTAAACTGATCTGACCGTCACCGTTAGAGTCAAACTGGACGCACAGAGAGATCACATCTAAATTGAATCATATCAAACTGAACACACTTTGGGAAATACACCAGTTTGTCTTGTCCAGTTCTTTATACTACCACTGGATGGCACCAAAGTAAGAAATTTGTGAATCTTTCACATTGCTCCATGTTTCCTAAACTTTTTCTGGCATTAAATTTCACACTCCACCAACACGAGTGGTTTATCAACCAGCAACAACACAGAGAAACTACAGTATAAACAAAAGGAGGAAAGTTAAATTTATTGAAATAATATTATCAAGAAAAACAGCATTTTTCTCAATTTTTTTGTTGTACAAATGGAAATTGGAAGGTAAACTTTTCCTCCCTGTCAAACGTCTCTACATCTTATACTTTTCATGTTGTTTTGCTCTCTGAATAAATCTCACCAAACATGAATCTTGAAAGCTCTGTCAGCATCAGAGAACTCTTGTTTCTTTAAACGTGTGCAAAACTTGTGTGATTTATTGTTTGTTAGAGCTTTTGGTCGGTGAAGTAAATTCGGTGAAATTATCTCCCACCTGTTGCTCCAATAGACCTTTTTCACAACAGACATTTTGACTTGTCATAGCAGGAACAACGCAGGTGTAATTAACAACGTTAACGACTGGCTCAGTTCCCAGTAAGCTGTTCCAATGAGCCAGCGTTCACAATAGCAGGACCCTGGAGGGGTGGTAGGAAGCCATCATCACTGTTATTAACTACATCTGTGATTTTCCTAATCTAAAAAATGTCTGTTGTAAAAATGTCTGTTACCCAATTGGAACACACCTCAGGTATTATCTCTTTATTTGAACCCGATGAAAACCTGCCAAGGTGATAATCAAATCGATGGCTCCATCCCAGAAACTGCTGCAGTGCAATGCAGCAATTCATAAAGTTATTAGTTACACCTGTGCTTGATTAGTTAAAATATCTGTGGTGAAAAATGGCTCCCAACAGCTGTCTTTAAGTAGCTATATGAATATCCTGACCTCTTTGAATGCATCTCGTAGTTCTTTGACTCCGATCATGTCTGCCGTCTCTGCCAGCATCTTGGGTCCCATCAGCTCCACAAAGTCCTCAAAGTCCACTTTACCTCCACCTACAACACAAGGTATTTATGAATATCATGTTAGTCACTGCTCTCTAATCTAATCATCAGCTCTTATAATCACTGATGTCCACATATCTCCTTTAAATTACAAGTTATTTAATGATTATTGTTAATCAATTGCATTAACGTTTAAAAAAATGTATTTAAACATTTACATTTATACAAGATATACATAAAAAAAGGAACCAAACTATCAACACAACACAACATATGAATCAAAGTTCCCACGTGTTCACAACCAGCAGAGATCAGAGGAGGTTGGGTCTATTTTTTTTAAGTCTGGAGGGAGTGATATATGCTCTGCGAAGGACTTTCAGTTGTATAACTCTGAATCTGACTGACTTGGAAATTACTGCAGGGTCCCTCCACATTCTTTCCCACTCTGCAGAGGAATATTCTTCCCATTGAGAGTGAGTCTGAATGCATTTATCAGTTGCATTAACTGTAACTTCTGTAACTTTCTGCTGTCGACTAAACAGTTTTCATTCTGTTCTGCTGTTGTGATCGGTCTTGTTCCTGTCCTTGTTCCCGTTCTGTTTATTCTTGTCTTCTTTTTTTAAAAAAGATTTTATTCTTTTTTTGTTTGTTTGTTTGCATTTTTCCTTTTTTTTCAGACGGGTATCACCTGCAACAAGGGTCACCTGACCAGGAGTCAAACTGTGGACGTTGCAGTTACGTGGTATGCGCTTTAACCATTAGACTACCAGGGTACCCCAGTCTATTCGAGGGTCCATTCTACTCTACTCTACTCTAGCCTATTATTTTCTTTTCTTTTCTTTTCCTGTTCTGTTTTTCCTGCTCCTGTTTCTGTTTCTGTTCCTGTTCCTGTTTCTATTTCTATTCTAGTCTATTCTATTCTGTTTCTGTATCCGTATCTGTACCTGTACCTGTTCATGTCAGGTCATGTCCATGTTTTGTTTCTATTCTATTTCTTTTCTATTGTATTCTATTCTGTTCTCTGATCTTTTGGGTTCTGTTCGACTTCTGTTCTCTCTCAGATGTTCCCGGCTGTTTGTTCCACTCACAGATCTGCTGGCTCAGTTCGATGAGCTCCATCTCAGTCGGCATGTATCCCATCGTCCTCATACACTCCCCCAGGTCTTTATGGCTGATGTAACCTTTTTTGTTCCTGTCAAACTCCACAAACGCCTCGCGTAGCTCTGACAGAAACACACAGAAAACTCAATGTTAACATTTAAATCAGCTGTTTTATTATTATGCTGTAAACACACTGAGGTTTGCCGCAGAGAAATCTCCTCACCTTCAATCTCCTCTGGTCTCAGCTCTCTGTCCTGTCGGAGGAAGTAGAGACACACATTAGCTTCTCACTTCATGCAGAGCTAAATGTCTCACACAAACACATGCTGAAAATATTTAAAGAGCTTGTTTGGCATAGTGCAGAGATATAAACACAGTAGGAAACAACATCACTGCAGCACCCCAGGGAAGAAATGATCCACAAACATCAAGTGACCAGAAGAGATGAGAGAAATGAGTTATGAGCATGGTAAGAAATGTCCATTTACACCACTTCAACGCTGAGCTCATGTGTGTATTATAGTCTGGATTTTATACTTAAACAGAATTTGCAAATGTAGAGAAGTGATTCAGTAAGCTGTATTAGATGGAGTGCATCTCCAAATGAAATACATGGTCTAGATCTATATGGATTAAATTGTGTGCCGCATTATGATGTATATGACAATTCATTTATGTACCATAAATCACAAAGAGGGACCATATTATTTGTGAGAGGTTGCCAGGCAACAAACATCTGGGGATTATGAGATTTGGGAGGTTTAGTTGGTACGGAGACCCTTAGACAAACTGTTCAGACACACATAAGTACACATACTGTACATATCCACATACTATCTGGCACACAGCACTCAAAAGCACTCACACAGTGGAAGTTGTGGTTCAGTATTGAGGATATTGGTAGAGAGAAAACAATATGGGACAAATCCTCTGAGGTCATTTTGTTGCCCTCAGCCCCATTTTTTCACACAACAATCAAATGTTCAAATTACAGCATGAGAAGACGTCCTCTAACCTGACAACAAGAGACTTGACAATGAGACACACTGACGAAATTACTGGAATTCATTTAGGTAAATTTCATAGTGATACGAACAGAAAAGAGGAGAGATTTGCAAGATTGGACAAAATCATGCTCAAGGTGTTGCACTCCTCCTTTAATGTGAGATTTTTCGGTTCCAGTTGTCTATATGTGTTGTCTATACCAGATGGGAAACCTACAGACGCAGTTTTGGAAGGGTTTGATTGATGGAGTGAAAATGAACTGTGGGCCCATAGTAGACGCCCCATTTCTATACATTAAATATACCCAAAACCACAGGAACCAACTGGTACTCCTGTCATGGTAACATGGTTGTTTTCCTCACTGGTTGCCGAACATCAAGAAGACGGGTCTTATCTAATATGAGCCTGTCAGAGACAGACACAGAGGGAAGAAAGTTGGCGCGCAAATGACTCCTTTTGTTAAGATGATGGACAGTGAATACTGAGCCCTCCTCCCTGCAGTGATTTTAGTTTTTGTCTGCATTTGTACGCTAGCACATGTGGACTGAAACAAAGGCGGTGAGCACGGTTGGCGCTGGGCCCGGGTCCCGTTACCCAGCTCCAGTGGAAAGTGGGAGACAAGTGGGACTCTTGTTTCAGGGTTCAGATGAGGCCCACAGCCTTTATTATAGGCATTATATCGTACGGTAGCAAGGTTTAGTGTTTTAATTCCCCTAAATGTAACAACAAATTATTTCTCCAGTACCACCTGTGCAGTGACAATACCACCCTGCCCAAGTTTGCTGTATACCAGCTAGTTTGTGCTAATTTAATTCAACATAAATTCATTTAGAAAACTGCACAGTGTACGCGTAATATCAAAATAAATAGTGAAAGTATTCAAACTAGATGTTGACACAGGGCCCGTCCACAAGAGAGGGCCTCAAGAGGGTAAAAACTGAGTCACCTAAAGGTCTTTATCATGTGAGTTTAAATTGTGCTTTAGTGGTGTACACAGTAATATTAATCAAATTAGAACAAGCTAATTGCCAGCCGGTGAACCTGGAGCCATTAAGAGCCTTCTCTGGAGCCCCAGGGCAGTCGCCCACTTTGCCTGGTTGGAAATTCAGCCTTGACCTCCACACCACCCTGGGCCACACAGTTTAGAGTAAGCTCCACAAAGCCAGTCAATAATTTTCCATGAACGATCGGCCCCTCTGAGCATGTGCCGTACCAGCAGATCTCATCGGCTGACCCGGACCTGTATGTGATGACACAGCTGGTGTGTGGAGAGCAGGGGTAGTCAGCCACGATGAGGGGATGAAAATGAATCGACTACAAGTGGAAAAAGTTGGACCGGGGTTGTGTGAGGGCACAGAAAGCACGCTTTGTGTTCTGTTACATACGAGAGTCTGTGAAAAGCCCTGTTTAAGGAAGATGCAGGCCGGGCCCACGATGTTGTGCAGCATGTTGCAGTTCTTCACCAGAGCACCGAAGGGATCCTTGAACGGCTTATCCTCCACGTCCTGATCCTCCTCTCCCTCTGGCTGCAGACCCTGCTGGCCCACTGCCCTCACCTTACCCCCGTGGGGCCCATCCATTACCCCCTTTAGAGGCAGACCAGGCTGTTATTCCACCACAGTCACACACTGTCTGCATGACTGATTCCTTCACACATAAAACATAATCAAATCTTTCAAGGAACAAGGATAAGACCGACTGTTTTCTACTCACGCAAACATTAAATGGGACTTTAAGCCTGGATTACATAAGCTGCTTATTATTTCAAGGCAATCCACTCACATCAGTTATTATCCTCACTGTGAAAAACCATCTTCTCCTTATGTATCCATCCTGCTGCAGTCTCTGCTGATAATTCTGCTAATTGTCTGATCGAATGACTGACATCTTGCGTCAGCATGTAACACTGTTACAGTTAGAAGTAAGAAGTTGAATAGTGCAGTGAGTTTTCTTGCAACTACCATCCAAAACCTTTTTTGTATTTGTTGGTTTAAAACAACAAAATATATTTTTCGTTGTTTCCTGCATTTAGAAAAATGTACAATTATTAAAACTATAATCCAGGGATTAAATAATTAAGCCAAGTTGCCAATATAAGATAAAATGAGTAAAACTCAGCCTAACAAAGATGAGTCTAAGTGCTCTTACCTTCTTCATTTCCTCTTTCATAGATGATTTGGTGCAGTTGCCCATTACCCAGCCTCCCCTGGTCAACAAGCAATCTCACCCTGCTGTTCTCCCCAAATCTTTCCCCTCTCTCTCAGGTACTTCTCTCTGATCTTATTGGTCTGTTTTTATCTCTTCCCTTTTCTTTCTGCTCTACTCTTTTTGGACTTCTCAGAGGTCCAGCTCAGGCTCGAGCTCTGACTTTGGTGGAAACCTCTCTGAGTGTCCCATGCTGGTTATCAGTTGTCACATCTGATGCCACAGAGATAAAAAAACCCAGCTCTAATCCACGCAGGAGCGATCCTGAAAGACTCCACCCATCTCTATATGATCCAAAGTCAAGAGACGCAGCACAAAAACCAAACTGAACTCTCTACTGAAAGCAGCTCACTCTTCACAGCAGCAGCATCACCGTCTCTTTCTCTTCACACCGGTCAACGCTTTTTAATCCCCCTCCTCGCTCTCTTTCCCCCTCTTTCCTTTTCAGTCACTCTCCCTCCTCCCTCCTCCCTCTCCCTCGCTCTCTCATTCACATGTTGCACCAGCATTCAAATGACTTCATCTACAGCATGAAGAGTTTTAGAGGGAGAATTAAGAGGACATAAACAGGGATTAATCCCTACCATTTGAGATTAAAGAGGAAGATGGGGTGATGAAGAGAAAAAAGAGAAAGGGATACAGTTAAGAGATGGAAAACAGGAAACCAAAAGCTTGAGTACTGTACACTTAAATTATAGTAAATCCAAAAGAAGTAAAAAGATTAGAACTGAAAATATAAATATTTGAGAGAGTAAAATCTGAACCAGCTCTTAACTAAAATAAAGTCTTGCAGCAGCTTTTTAGTGAAAATGAACACATTGTCGAGGATAGAAAATAGAATAATAATAGTGAATAAAAACTAATATTTATCAAAACCATGATTTACTGTTTATCTCCTGCAACTTGAATGACTAGATTGTTGCCTTTTCTTTGCTAAACATGAGACAGGAGTAGGACACAATATAAAATTGTATGTATGTATGTGTATATGTCAGTTTTGCCCACAAAACAAAGATTAAACATTTTGCACAAACTGAAACTAAAAGAAAACAAACAAGGGTCGTATAAAACAAAAGATAATTATGAATTGTACACTAATATAAATCACAAACAATATAAAAATGGTAGCAGATGTCAAAGAATAAAAGTTAATATGATGCAAAAGACTTGTGTCCATGCAGTCCGTGATGGAAAAGTGTGAAAAATCAAGTTACACGATACACTACACTACGTGTCTGATATTTTAAAACTAGAACAGAGGGGATAGACTTTCTTGTGAATCGCAGTTTCTTAATCATTATGATCAATTGGGAGCTCACATGCTCCACTGAATGAGAAATATAGCTCTAAAATCAACTAGTCATCTGTCAAAGGCATGGCTGTCAAAGTAAAAACAGGTTTTTAAAGTTTTGGAGAGCTTTGAGAGACCTCTGAGCTGTGATTTTCTGAGTGTTTTCCACGAAGAATTAAAATATCTCACAGTTCAAATCGTGCTACACTTTTAAACTAATGAAAAAGCACCACGACTGAGCTGTGACACAGCCGTTTGACACAAACAACGGCTTACGAGACCCACAGTATCTGTCACTTGTGCATCCGTGTCATCTCGCACTTGGTGGAACTTGACCTCTTACATCCCAGAACCATTTTGGCTAAATGATGACAACATTAAAATCATATATGAGTGCAGTGCTAAGTGGTTAACTGAGCTCGTACAAAGCATCTGTCAGCAAATCTCCCCAAAAGCAGATTTGGCACGCTGCTTACTACAGTGCCTCCATATGGAGAGCACAGCTTGTGTGTGTGTGTACATGTGTGTAATTTTACCCATTAGATCTTCAGCTTTAGCTTTGAATGTTCCTTCTGCAAACACACTCTTGTATATACTGTAATGTACATCGTATGGATACAGTATAGAAACAGTTAGACACGTTTCTGTTCGCTTGACAGTATCATTGTTACTAGTTTCATGTGTATCACAAAAGCAGTGATATGTCACCAATATGTCAACCGTTATACTGAGCAGGTTTGTGGGGAAAATAACTGGTGAAATGTTCACAGGAAATGTTACTTTACTACAGTCTGTATTAAAACGTTCACTGATAAGGCTTAGCAATTCAGTCTTTTTGTTCAATCAGTCACACAATAAAACATATTTATTCTTTCAGTAAATGCACTACGGAAACATTGTCTCATTTAATCAGTTTCTTATTTACACATCCGAAGTTACAGAGCAACATTATCGTTAATTTGCAGTCGTGTTTGTGGCCACCTGATGAATGTAAGTCCAATATTTACTCTCTTTTAGCTCTGTTTTTGGTCTCCACCAACTCCTGAGGGAAACATCTGGCTCTTTAGCTGCTAAATGCTCCACTATGTTCACCAGCTAGTTGCTAACTGTGTCTGTCGAGCAGAAAACGACGCGACCAAAGCGGTAAAGGTGCGGACAGCTAAACAATAGCTATGTTTCTATCCACCTGTTTTAATGCGCATTTTCAATTTGTGCATTAAAAAAAATCAGAAATGCCAGAAAAAAACAACCTCAAAATATTGCAAAAAAGTTTTTATGCTTGGCTGAGGTGGAAAAGTAAAGCAAAATACGACAAAGTGCAGTAGGAACAGACTTAGCGAATGAATCATGACATACATGAAGCACTTGACTTAAACGTACACTGAAGAGACTAAAACCTCAGATCTGTGTTGAGCGATGAGGAGGCTGTAACCTTCCTCAAATTAAAACATGAAAACAAACATAAATGCCATATTTTCACCATGTTTTCTACTTTTTTTCCCACCATTTGAGGTTTGAATTTAATTTACTTTAATTATGTCACCTCCCCTTCCGCCCTCTTCTTCTACAATGGTTTAACGGCACCTGACTGGAGAATTAGCGCCACCTACCGCTTATCTCGATGAACCAACTGCTAATATGTGGTGGATGGAAACACACATACATCCACATTTTCTTTTGCTGATTTTTTTTTAAAATTTGTGCTACATTAGGATGAAAACCTGACTAATAAGCTGAAACTTGCTACAAAGTTACATAAAGCCGTGTGGAGCTGCAGACTCAGGTGATAATTCTCTGCAGGTTCATCACTACGAGTGACTCCTCTCACACTGTTATATTGTTTTCATGTTGTCATTTGATAGATTGTTATTATAAAAATATTGATTATAGCCACTTTAATGCTTTTACAGCTTTCCCAGTTTACAAATCTTTTTATAGTTGCAAATAAAAGCCTGACACACTCACACAGGTGTTTTCACTTGTTCTGGCTGATTAGAGCTCGCTGCAGGTTGATGGTGGGCAAAGCAATGATGGCTAAAAAGAGAGAGACACCTGAGGGTGGGTGTTGCAAGAGCGTGCAGGGCCTTTAAAAAGAATTATGTGACGGTGTAACTTTGTACAACCTGCAGTGTTTTTCTCACATAACACAGGAATGTGGTCTGGACTGAGCTGCTCATGAACCTTTTTGGATTATACCGTCAAAGAACCTCCATAGGATGAAACATACTGGTGGCATCTCTCTCAGTTTGGTCAACTGTCTGTTGCAATAATCAGCTGTCACCACTAGAGGCCACTTTAGGACAGGTCCAATAACTGAGTTTAATCTGACAGCTGCTGCAGCGGAGACTTCAGACAGTAATGATACAAGTTCTATTTTTAGCAGAACTTCCGGGCAGATTGAGCCGTCACTGAATGATGTGCAGCTTAAGAGTGAACACTGTAAATGAAATCTTTACCCCGAAAAAGTTCTTAAGTAGAAACAGATTGTTTGGACTTAAAAACTCTAATTGTGGGTGATCTAGTCGGCAGGCAGACAGATAGAGTGCTGTCTGTGGGTATAATACGACTACAGTATCGTTCAAATCATCTGATCCTCTTGTAAGAGATCAAAATGACATTTGCTCCCAGCCTGCTACAATATATTTTACTGCAAGTGACACTAAGTCAGCTTTCTGTCCGTAAAACAGACCCACAAAGTCTCTCAGAGGGTCTGTAGAGTCTGAACTGTCTTAATTCCAATTGAACTTTTCCTAATTCCACAATGAACCCTGAAGGTGGTATACAGAGATAGTTACACATGTTAGAAGACAAAAGAAGCAGAAATACAAGGAGTATGTGGACAGTGGACTAATGCAAACAAACCTTGATCACATATTTTAGCATCAAAGAAATCATATCGTGTTTATATTTTGTTATTGTTTGCACACATGCACCTTCAAACCCCTCCAGAAAAGTCTGATTTTAAAAACTACAAATTCACAGCAAAAGTTGGTTGACACACATTAAATATAATATTGAATATTTTCTATATAAAAGTCATGTTTTCACCTGTAAGCTGTAAGTCTGCGCATGTGTAATTATTTATCGTGTGTGAAACAGAAATACTGTCTTGTGTAATGGAGGTGCCCACATCTGAATTTCAAATGTGACATCTGAAGTATAAAGTAACACATGAGGTCAGACTGAAAGAAAAAAGTGAATTTGAAAACCTACACTCGTGTTTGTTTACGTCATATTTGTGTTTTCACTTGAGGTTTTATGGTGGGGAAAGTTTTAAACCTTAACCATCTTTGTAGTACAATTAACTCATTTATGTTCCTTTTTTATAATTATACAGTGCGTCCTGTATATGTAGTCTTACTCACAAGTGTGTCCCTCATCGTCACATCTTTGACACTAAACCTCAAAGACCAAAATCTTTCAGAAATCTAACCAGTTTTAGTCCAACGACAAACAAAACAAAGCTAATTATATCCATTACATAATATTAACAACCCACAACATTTCTATTAGTATGAATCCAATCAGTTAAAATAACTATCAGCTCTATACAAGAACAATACAACTTTATCAACCACACCAGCTACGTCTTCCTTCATGATTCACCTCGATGTTTGAGTGTTCAACAGAACTGACAGCTGCATCAATAACTAAAGACACAACCAATACCATTAAGCCTGATTAATTACCAGGCTGATTCTCCCTTACTGGTGGTTTCAATTAATCATGCAAATGAGATGCTGTTGGACCGTGTGTGTGTGTGTGTGTGTGTGTGTGTGCACTCAGGCTTATTTATGTTACTGGGTTTCTGTTTTGATTACTTTTCAATTGCTTGTCTCCAGGTATCAGCCCTGAATGACCGTCACACTAGCAGTTCATTTTATCTCCACACACACTTGTGACACAAGCCATGCATTGTGTATGTGTGTGTGTGTGTGTGTGTATGTGACGGGCAGTACTCGGGTAATGTGACTCTGTTCTTTGTTTTGGACTCTTGTGACCCTGTCACGAACTTGTGCGTGTGTGTGTGTGTGTGTGTGTGAGCAGGTAAACCAGTAGACATATCATGTACTGATCTGGTATCAGATGTAGATCAGCTGGTGTCCAGTAACGAGAGCTGTCAATCAGAGAAAGACTAGAAGAGACAGAATAGACGGAGCATGGAAGGAGGATGGAAGAAGGCAGATGTAGTAGAAGAAGAAGTATTCAGATCTTCTACTCAAGTAAAAGTAGAAATACAGGGATGTAAAAATACTCCATCACAAGTAAAAGTCCTGCATTCAAACCCTTACTCAGGTACAACTACAGAGGTATTATCAGCAGAATGTATATAACACTGTCAGTGTTATATTAATCAATATGTTTTAGATCTAACATATTAACCTTGAAAGTAAAGAGTAAAACTGTCAAATGAATGTATAAAGTATATAGTAGCATAAAACAGAAACACTCAAATAAAGTACAGTACTTAAGTTAATGTATTTAGTTACTTTCCACCACTGCAGATAAGAAGAGATCCCTAAAACTTTGGATTGTGAGGTTTTGTGATAAGAATTTATTTTACGGGTAATAAAGTCATTTCTTAACTTCCTGAACAGAATCATGAGATTTGATGCTAATTATATGTAACACACTTCCAATAACGGGCTCATTTCAAATGAATCAATTCCAATTAAGAGCTGGTGAAGCTGGTGAATGAGAATATTCACAGGCTTACTGGTGTAACATAAAGTTGTGAGTTAGCTGAGTTGAGCTGAACCTGCAAAAATGTGAAGTTTCCCCTCAGACAAGCAGGGGATTCAACATATATGAAGGATAACGTTTACAATAATAAATGAAGAATGAATTAACATATAATGAGGTTTAAATTGAGCCTCTGGAAAACTTATAAAGTCAAATAACTACAGTGAACTCCAACTAAAAGTTTGTCTTCACGTTACCCATAATTAGTACCAAATTACATTTTTCTTTCCAGGAAACCTACTAAGAAATTAATTAAGTTGAGCTAACTTGCCTCGGTGAGCTCATAGTGTAGAGCAGACGGGCCAGCATTCACCACAGCATACTGATAATAAAAGTATCACATAAATAAGTACATATTAAAACACTCAAAGTATCATAAATACAGTACAAGCTAAAGCAATATATATTTAAGCGTGAAAGGTTTACAATTCAGAAGTGAGATAACCTAAACATATTGAAATATGCAAAATGCCACAAAAAAACCAGAAACAAAATGTACCTTAAAGTGTCAAACATTTACCACGAAGAGTCAAAGAGCCTCAGGGATTGTACTTGTTTTAAGATTTAAAACAGAGTTGTCTAAACCTGCTCCCAGAGGGCATTTCCTCAAAAAAGGGAGAATCCAAAATTACGGACCTGTGAAAGTGTCACCAGTTCGGTTCTGATGTGTGTAACTGAGCTTGTTTTATGAAATATCACTTTAAGAAGATGATGAGTTTGTGCAAACCTCTCCAAGCTCCGTCTGTTTGACTTCAATTCAGCATGTGGGGGCTGAGGATCTCATGCTCGCTGTCTATGATTTTCCTGTTACACACAAGTTTCACGCCATAAAGCGCCGGCTGTCAAAGTGAGGTTCAGGGACCCCCGAGGAACCCTACAGTGAAGATAAACCTTCTCTTCTCCTCAGACTTTGCCAACACGGCCCTCCCTCCCACTCACTCAGCCGTTTTCTCTCTTATTTTGGATCACTTGCATCACCACTGACATCACACTTTCTTTATTTTTATATTGATTTCCTGTCTAACCTCGGCCACACTCATCCTCATCACCCCCTCCTGAGTTTGCTGACGTGATCAGGTGGACTCTTTCTTCACGTAAGAAAAGAAAATCCTCACAGTGGCTCACGAGCCGTACTGAGGTCCGCAGCAGGAAGCGAGTGGGGCTTTAACTTGTAATCTCTTTTGATTTTATTTTCACACACACAAAGCCACCACTTTCTCACACGCCACGATGCCACATGTCTGACCCCCGGTGACAGATGCTGTAATGGTGTAGCCTACCGTGCCGTGTCGTGTGTCACTGCTTACCATGTGAGTGATGGGATGTGATGCGATACTGAGAGATAGAGATAGGGTGTTCACCAGATCTCTGGCTGACTATGGCCGTATCTGTTACGGATTACACTCTCATAATGTTTCCCAAAGTAAAGGAGTTTAAATCCTCTCAAACACACGCCATCTCCACCCTTAGCTTTATAACCTCCTGCTCTGCTGCCCCTGCCATTTCCAGAGGGATTTGGGGTTAAACAAGAAGGCAAAATGGTTAACATTTGTGTTGCCGCACTGAACGCAGCATTAAGCCCTTTTGCCATGTGAAATCAAAGAGGTCAGGGGTGTGGGAGAGACGGCTATTTACAAAAACTGGAGCACAGCCAGGCTTTAAATTTGAATTGGAGGCTTAGGGTTTCAATCAAGCCCCTGGCGAGACATTCAATCAGCCGGAGAACTTGATGCAGCAGCACATGAAACACACACACATGAAACACACACACACACACAGGGTGGCAAAAGTGTCATACACACAAGTGCACACACACACATTTCCTGTGCACACACACAAATGAATGCAGCAGATGGCTCCTACCTGTCCAAACACAGAGTCTACTATGGGCAGCAGGTCGACAGGCTCCGCCTCCTCTGGCCCCCTCTCTCTCCTCTGTGGTCCCTCCATCATCTCCTCCAGCGCCTCCTCCAGCGTCTCTCTGTCCTCAGCGGCCGCCGCTGTTGTCTGGGGGCTCTGACCGGGTTTCTGATGGCGAGGAGGCTGAGGTGTAGCGGTCTGAACGTCTCCAGCACCCCCTCCGTGCTCGTTGGTTCGCTTCTTCTGCTTCTCCAGCTTCTTCTTGATGGCGGCCTGCACCTGAGGGGGGGGGGCAGAGTGGTCAGATCTGTGAAATCTCTGTTTGAACTCAAACACATCATGGGGAGATCAAGACTAATGTTCATAGATGCAAAACATGGTGATGAGTAGCTCAAATGTCTCAATAATTTGGAATTCTTTGTCTTTTATTGTGAGGCACTGTTAGAAAGGTGCTATATAAATGAACTTTACTTACTTTATCTAACATGTCAACTTTTCATGAAATACATTACAGACATACAACATTGTTTTGAGCTTTGTATAATAAAACTTTTAGATAATTAAATGGCTTTTTAGATGTTTTTGTAGCCTGAGAGATACGAGAATTTCCTCCACCAACAAAGGAGCATTTACACTCATTTAGTTACTTTACTAGAAAACTTTAAAATTGACCAAATATGGAAACAAACATTTTTCATCAGTTATATAAATTACACTTCAGTACTTGTTTAGCATCATCTTTAAGTGACCATATCTTGGAATTGAGTTTAGTGGAACACACTGCAAATTTAAATGAATGTAAATGCATCTTTGTGTGCTTACAGTTGCATACATGCACACAGAAAAGCTGCTTGACAGAGAAGATTACACACAAAATTACATACATATATAAATACATACATATACTATATACATATATATATATATATATACATCCACGTTCACGCACCTGTTTTGCACTCCTCTCCTGTGGCGCACTCATCGCTCCTGCACCGCCTCCTCCGGCGGACGACTCACGAATGATCATGAACATCTCGGCGTCACAGGCTCACACACTCTCTCTCTCTTTCTCTCTCTCCCTCACTCGCCCTCCCCCTCCCTATGCCTCTCTCTTGCCTCTTCCCTGCTCTCCTCTCCTCTGCAGTAGCTCTTTCTGTTAATTATATGTGCTAAAATTCCCCACAAAGTCAGCCATAGAGGTCATAAAATATGTCAATTTTCCTCAAAAAGAGCTTAAAAATTCAGCTCTATCGATACAGTGGAAGAATTTTCTTTGTTCCAGGTTATAAAAAAAACGAGAAAGGATGAATGAAGGTTTTCCAGGAAAAAGAATAGCTCAGATATTCTTCTTCTTCCCCCTCTATGTCCTAGTATTTCCTCCAGTCGTTTTCCTCAGTGTTGCCCCGTGCTACTGTCCATATCTCTCTCTTGGTGTGTGCAGGCGAGGAGGTTTTTATCATCAGCTGTTGTCTTGGCTCTGGGATTGAATTCCTGCACCTCTGCCCCCGCTCGCTATCTCCTGGTCCTTTATGTGACACTCTATACCTCCTGATCTTTACCTCTCTCACGTTATCTACCTGTAACACACCGACCTCTCTCTCTCCTTCTCTTCCTCCCCTCCTTCCTCCTTTTCCCCTTCATCACAGGTAAACACTCCTCCTGTTGCCTGCTTTGTCGCAGTTACCCTTCCTGTCATCAGCGTGCATGTATATCCTTCATGAAATGAGCTTTTGCTCATCCAGCTGTCAAAATCATGTATTTCCAGCCTCTTTCACTCATCTTTTTCCTCCTTGTCTTTATTTTTTTTCCTCCCATCCTTGTGTCTTTCTTGTCACCATCATTTCCCCCTGACAGTAATCCTCGTTGCTCTCCTCGCTTCTCCTTCCCCCACCCCCCCACGTCTCTCTCAATCTATCCGCCCTCAATCCCCTGTCCTCCCCCTGTCATATTTGGAGCCTTTGTTGTAACACAAATTGGATTCTTTTGGAGGTGCCCAGGTCAGCTATTCATTAAGTGACAGGGAGAGATAAAGAGAGAGGGAGGGATACAACAAACTCAGCAGCTATGTGATGATTGAAAGACTTTTGTTTAGCTACAACGCATCACCTCAATGTTGCCCTGCATGCATAATCTCATCCAGCAAGCATGGCTGAGCACACACACATGCACACACAGGTGAACATGTCACAACTGACCTCTATTTTTAGACGTGAACGTTCACACAAGCGTGTAAACATATTATTGTGCTTTTGAGCTCTGTAAAACAGCTGTATAGCCTTGTAGCTTTTGTCTAAAGCAACTAATTCCACTAAAAGCAGCAGCTTTCTATAAATAAAGCGTCCCATCAGTTTGTTTTCCCTCCTTCCACTCGAAAAGGCAGGTGTTTGGCAGCTTTGAGCAGAAACGTCTCACTTTTCCCCCTATTTTGCCCTTAACTGCCTCCCCTGACATCTCTGCGTCTCTTGCTTTCTCCCTCCACATCTCGCATTAAACATTTCAAACTGAAACAGACTCCGATAGCGTATATTCTCCAGACTTAGGGTATAATGTATAGCTTGACTTCTCTCCAGTTCCTAATGAGGTTTCCATTAATCACTTCAACCCCTTTCAGTCTTTCAGTCTCTGTCCCTCTTCAGCCCCTCTCGCTGTCCCTCTCCTCATCGATTATTGATGGAGGGGAGAGGCAAATTCTTGAGTGGAGGCAGAAAAGAGATCCATTACAGAAAAGCTAAGTTACATGCAGCGAGGGTTAAAAATAGCGGGCTGTATTTTGGGACCAGATCAGTCATGTGAGAGAGGAAAGGTGAAGGATGAATGAGCAAGATGAAAAGAGGGACGAGGGGTGGAATAAAACATGGAGAAAGTGTAAAAACTTTCAGGACTTTTAACTACTTTCATCTCAGACTTGTCTTTCACCTTGACCCTCGCTGAACCAATCAAAGACAGGGATGAATGACAGAGGGAGTGGCAGCAGAGCAGTAATGTAGAAGTGAAGGCTTGTGTTACTGCATGTTGATCTATAATATCTAATTACAGATCAGGACAGTTGGAGGAGAGAGGGGTCGGACTGGACCTAACCCTGACAGGTATAGTCCAGCAGTCTATGGTTAATGTATAGGCAGATGACGCACAGAGATTAAGCCATGGATAAAAGATACCTTTTATTTGGGTCAGACTAATTCTCATTATTTATTTGTTCGTAATTGTAGTCACAGATTACCAAATTGCTCAATTGGCACAAGGGAGCTCATTAACCTTGCTTAACTGGACGTTGAAAAAGGAACACTGTGCGTATCCGTGAAACACAAAACTCAAACACAGCGAGGGCCACAAATAATCAAGTGATTATCTCGACAAACGGGTATTTACAGCCGTAACACACGATGTCATGACTCAAATGTTGGATGTTGTTTTCACTCTGTGCCTGTAGTGTGAGGTGCTGTGTTGCATTATATTGTGAAAATGTGCCGAATCAACACCCCTCTGACACATTATTAGCACAAACATTTACATCATAAGCTCCGCAAAGGTGTATTTGTTGAAGGGCCATTAAATTAGATCGTACTGTTTGCACCCTAATACCTGAGATCTCAGTTCACTCAGGTGTCTCAACACATCTTTGATTGACAGATGTAACGCTAGACCATCGGCCGTCCTGGCTCCCCTGGCTGCCGGTGTCTCATTCCAGATGTTTTAGATCTGGATCTTCGGCCTCCTGGAGATTCAGTCTCACCTCTTCCCACTTTCTCCCGCTGTGTGTATGGTTTCCTTGTCCCTTATCTGTGTGAGCGGTGTGTTTTGAGGTTTGCCTCTTGTGTGTTTGTGTGGTCTGTCCTCTTTGCAGGTCTCCAGGGTGGAGACAAGGTCGTGTGGCTCAGGTCTATCTGGTGTCACCTGAAGTTGTTCAACGCCCCGCCCCCCAGATTATAGTCTTCATATATGTTTACAACCCATTGATAATTCTGTCATCCTGATTTTTCATATTTTAATTTTGCTGTGTTGGTCTATGATATACACACAACATCTACTTCCTGTTTGTCCGTCCTGGGAGAGGAGAGGGATCCCTCTTCTGTTACTCCTCCTTAAGTTTCCCCATCAAATGTTTTTTGGGGATGTTTTTCCTTCTCAGAATCGAGGGGTCTATAAGGACAGAGGGTGTCATATTTATTTTGTACAGATTGTTAAGCCACATTTGTGATTTGTGATATTGGGCTATATAAATAACATTGACTGGAATTACTTTGACTGTTGCTGGAGGTTTGTTTGTCCATGCGGTACATAAAAGCTCAAAGTTATAAAGACCCCTGACGAGCAGAGTGATGCTGCATTCAAAGTTAGTTTTGGGCGCCCTCTGGTGGAGTCAAATGTACCAACAACAACCTCTGTGGGAAATTTAATCATATTATTAAAACCTCATGCCAGATATCTGGACAGTGTTTTCTCTGGTCATAACTTCGAAAGAAACTCAGAAAGAATTTTAAAATTACGTTTTTTGTTGTGTGGTGGTGGTGAGACATTTAGAGGTAAGTGTCACTTGTCAAGTAAAGACATGTAAAAGTCATTATTACATGTGTTGAATCTACTACACACATCATTGCTTTAGATGTACATGTCACTAAAATTGGATACATAACAACTTTAAAACAGTAAAAAATATATGATGTTATATTGTTAGATATTATTTCAAAACACACTGCACTATTGCAGGAAAATCAGTTGCAATTTTGCAATTTTGCAATTTTAATTTTAATGCAATTTTAAAACCTTTCTGCCGAGACTTTACCAGTTAAAAGTGCCCTGTGGAGTTTTCTTGTAAAGTAAGTAAGTTAGTTTTTTAAGTATTTACATCCATGTTCACTTGCTTCCTATTCCCTGTCTTTGTTGGCTGCATATCTTGACATGTTACTGCCACCTGCAGATCAGTGTAAAGCCGCAACGATTAGTCAATTAATCGATTAGTTGTCAACTATTAAATCAATCACCCACTATTATGATAATTGATTAATCGTTTTGAGTCATTTTTTAAGAAAAGTGTCAAAATTCTCTGATTTCGGCTTCTCAAATGTAAATATTTTCTGGTTTCTTTAGTCCTCTATGACAGTAAACTGAATATCTTTGGGTTGTGGACAAAACAAGACATTTGAGGATGTCACACTGGGCTTTGGGAAACAGTGATCAACATTATTCACCATTTTCTGACATTTTATGGACCAAACAACTAATCGATTAATCGAGAAAATCGACAGATTAATCAATAATGAAAATAATCGTTAGTTGCAGCCACAGATCAGTGATATTGGCACAGCGAGATAAACAAAACAGCTCCACAGGGAACCTTTAAGTCTTTGGTTACATTAGCAAGCAATATGCCTTACCCCTTTTCTAATGAATTCAGAACCAATACAAAATCTTAAAGGACAAGGCTATTATTCTATATTTTCCTTATTGTCAACAAGTTAGTTAGTTAGTCTGTCTTGCAATACTTATCTGGCTCTCAGCCCCAAACCCATTCATTTCTACTTAAGATGTAAATCTTGAAAAAAAGGTCACAAAATATAGCGTCAACTTTTACACATTTGGTGCTTTAGTGAAGGTTAACGACGGCAGGACGGTGTTTGTGGGATTGAGTCAAAATAAACTACAGTCCCCATGTTCATTGTAATAAAGGAACATGTAATCCAGTGCAACAATGTGGCTTATGATGTGTTTTTAATGTTTTTTACAATACAATGGAGCATAACATATATGAGGCATACTATACTATGAGTCAGTAGGATCAATCCATTGTTGGTTTTAGTTTTTTCATTGGATTTATTGACAATAAGAAAAATCTAGTATCTCAACAGCCATGTCCTTTAAAGTGTTGTTCTGTCCTTTAGTAGTTTCATCTTCTTATTTTCAGTCTAATAAAAATGTTACAGAGTTACCTGCGAGTTCATCATTAATACAGCAAAGTCTTTATGTGAATGCTCATGAGAGTAGTCAATTTGAGTTCATCAGCTGCTGAATCTTCTTCTGCAGTTTTATTCTGAATCTCTCGATGCAGTGAGTGTGAGTCCTCTGGTAAAAAAGGACGTCTATCCCCAATGTGGTGTTACTATGGTGAGCGGCTCCCGGTTGTGTCCGTTGATAATCGGCCAGGGATTGAAGTACGGGAAAACAGGCTCTTTGAATTTCGCGTCGTAGAAGGTGAAGAGGTGGCTCATGTCTCCTGCATCGTAAAACGCCACTTCACCACGACTATAGTCCAGGTAGACCCCCACCCTCCTGGGGGGCTTGGAAGGATATAACAAGCTCTCCTCCGAGTCGGTGCAAGCTTCATACTCGCTGGTGCCGTCGCTGTTGTCCCTCAGCACCAGGGTCCAGAAACCGTCATCTGGGCAGAGGCTGATCTCCTCCTTCCTGTTGACGGAGGCTGTGGCCACGCCCAGACCCCACGCTGTCTTGGAGCCCACCTCCACCTCCCAGTAGTGTCTGCCAGAGGAGAAGGCCTCAGAGCCCAGGACGATGTTGTAGCGAGTGAAGCGCTCTGGGTTGTTGGGCAGGTTGGGCTGGATTTTTCCCACCTGGACGCTGGTGAGACACGGGGAAACCCACAGGCAGGGGTAGGCTGTGTCCGGGTTAAGGGTCACCGCTGTGACAGCTAAGAGGGCAAAAAAAAAAAGAGTTAGAAATGGACTAACATGTGCTTACAGAGAGTGACGCAAGAAAGACTCCTTGGCAGTGACCTTCATCTACTAAGATACTGAATGCCTACCTGCTCAATTAGTGTAAGACGAGCTAGATAAGAGCATCGGCTACATGGATACAAATAAAATATAAATGACACTACGTCAAGATAGAAAACTGTAATGTAACTCTACAGATTCATTTAATCCAGCATTGCAGCATTGCAAGTTAATAAGCAACACCTGACTTTTACCCAGTAACAGTAACATGTTTGAAACTCATATCGTCCAACTCCTCCACACGGAGCAGGTCAATACGAGACAGAACATGAAATGCAAAGAACAAAGATGCCTTTTATAGATTTAGCCAACTGTTTTTAAACACTGCGTTGCAGCAGTACCCAGTATTTTTGAGGCTTGACTGAAGGATATCACGGCCCCTGCTGCATCAATCAACTGCTCTTGTAAGTGTGTGTGCACATGTGTGTGCACGTGTGTCTTTATACCTGGCTGAAAAATGGAGCTCATTTTCCTCCAGGTCCTGTACTGTAGAGGTCCCAGGAACTCTGCTGACTGCAGATTGACACCCACCTCTGGGGGGCGCTCAAACAAGCTCTCTGCCCTGGCGGAGAGACCGAGAGAGACGATGAGGGATAAAATAATATAAAGCAAAAGGCAGCAGAGGAGGGAAAGAAAGCCTCTGAAATAAAGATCAACATGCTTTGTGGCTGCTTTAGTGGATTCACTTTACCAGAAAAGTAATGTTTGTATTTATATTTATAGTCCTCTCACAGCTGTCAAGCAACTGAATACTAATGTAGGAAGTAATTTAATGCAAGTTATAAAATTATAAAAAGATGTAACTGTTAGCATTGAGGTTTCTTATTATTAGGAAATATTAAAAACTGTTTATGTGTAAAAACATTATAGCACAGAAGAAGTAACCATGGAAATGTCTCTTTTGTTTTACTTAGAAAAAGTGAAGATTTAATCCATTTACAGCACGCTGAGTGTGGCCTTTAAGCCATATCTTTATTTTATATCTACATTCTTAGATAGGCCACCTTTTTAAGAAGAAATGTCAAAAAAAATTCAGTCATTAACAGTTGGTGGTCACTAGTTGGCATAACGATGTGATGCAAAAGATGACTCGCTAACCCACAATCATGACCCCACATCCTGTTCCAAGAAGACTTACAGTTAATTACAAAACAATACGCTGTTTCCTTGTGACATAAGACCTTTCAATGAGGACAACAGTCATGCAGAGATAGAAGGGGAGATGACCTAGACATAAATGATTGACTCAAGAAATTACAGCTGATCTTGATCAAGATGATACTCACCCTCCAATGAAATCTTTAATTCCCTGAAATAGAGCAGATCAACACAAGCCTGTGATTACGAAATACTTCAGTCTCTTCATGCAGATAATCTCTGACACCTCTAGGGTGTAACATATGAGCATCATCCATTCATTCACCTCCTCCTCCTCTGCCTTCTGCTTCTTCTCTCTTACCTTGAGTTGCTCTGGGTTTTCGTCTTCCCTCAGTTTGAGTTGAAGCTGGTCGGCCGTACTTTCCAATTGGCTGATTTGTTCTGTGGTCTGAGTGAGCGCCTCCTCCAGCTGGTTGAGCTTCTCCTCTTTCTGCTTCTGCAGTTTCTCCTTTATGCGCTCCTCCTCCTCGAGTAGGAACTCCCTCAGACGGCCAAACTCCGCAGTGACCAGCTCCTCCAGATCTCCTGCTCGCTCCTGAAACACAGGGATGTCTCCCATCAGGAATGTTTCAGCTCGAGGCCAAAGTAATCTCATTATTGGATCATGTAAATTAAACTAAAAATATAATGTTTCTTTTCCTACAAATTGCTGTGAAGCGTGGCATTACTGAAAACATGTGCCAGTCAACTTAATGATGTGTTTCCATTTATCTGACAGCCTGATGTTTTGTTTCTAAAACCAACACCTATAAGCTGAAGTTACTGAAAACAGACAAAACATGTGACTTTAATATACTTGGCTTTAAAGGAAAACTCTGATTTAATTACAGCACAAATCTTCACTTAATCACACGGGGAACAAAACTGCTGCTTTGCTGCTCTGTTCAGGTGAAACTTATGTAGGAAGGAGTCTTGTTGTGTGACTATGAGAGACTTTCACCAAACTTACTGGTACTTGTATTCTGTTTTCCTTTTGTGTTTTGGAAATACCCTGCGTTCCCTGGTGTTTCGTACATTTAAACAGACTCAGCTGCACTTTGTAACACTATTAGCCTGAATAGATATTATATAGTCAGTGGCAGAATGTGATTAAATACATGTACTCAAGTACAAGAATTTCCATTTCATGACACTTTATACTTCTGCTACATTTCAGAGGGAAGTATTGTACTTTTTACTCCACTCCATTTATCTGACAGCTAAAGTTACAAGTTACTTTACAAATTACAGTAACATTTCACATAGAAAACATATGATGAGCTTATGAAACATGATTGGTCGTTACAGGTTAAACTACAAAAACAGTCTATAAATTAGTTTAAATTATTTCCACCTAAAACAACTACAACAGTAAAATGCTACTTGCACATTAATGCATTAGCATTAATAATATAATAATATAAAATCACTGGGGCCATTTCTCTGCGTTGAGTACTTTTACTTTTAAAGTACATTTTGCACTTATGTACTTTTACTTAAAAATGCAATCCTGTACCATTGTCAGACTCACGATGGACAGTTTTAAAAAAGGATAAAAAAGATCAAGGCCGGTGCAGCAGAACCAGTTTTTTTTATTCCAAACATTCTTCATCCTTGTCAAAACGTGGCACATACATTACCCACAATGCAACTCGACCACCAACAGTTTGGTAGAAGATTGTGTGTTGTGCTAATTGCTGCTAATGTAGCCTGGAGCTGCGAGCAGAGATGAGGAGCAGCTACAGAGTTCTGGTAAATTCACTTCTTTCTGACTCAACACCTCCAGATTTTTTTGTATTTTTCAAACCTGTAGCCCCAGTCAACGCTGACTCAAGTGACATCACTTGAGGACATTCATCAAACTTCACACAGCTCCCTCTGGAGCCACTAAAGACTTTTAACAACTTTTTTTTGTGTGCAGTAGTACTCCCCAACACCTGTAAACAGACTTTGATGAATAACATCGGTGGAGTTCCCCTTTAAGTAATAAAATCAATCAAACTTTTACTTGTAACACAGTTTTTTTATGTTGTAGTTTTGGCACTTTTACTTAAGTAAAGGATATGAATCCATTCCTATAGAGCAAGACAGACAGGTAGGCAGGTAAAATGATGGGCACACACACACACACACACACACACAGAAGAAGAGAAATTTGCAGGAAAAGACAAAATGACAAACTTCCTCTCAACCACGTTGACCCACATCCTGTCATACTGACGGAGAAACTGAGAAGTGAAAATCAGTGAATGTGCACATAAACTGGGGCAAACAGACAGACAGGAAAATATGCATGCTGAGACGTACACACACACACACAGACAGGCAGACAGACAGGATAGAAACAGACGGTATGTAGCAGCCTAGAGCAGAGAAATGTGTAGTTATCTGCTGCAACAGAAACACTCCAACACAGCAAACATGCCACACTCATATCTCTGTTTAACACACACACACACACACACACACACACACACACACACACACACACACACACTCTATTTAAGGTGAATGCTGCTGTGGTGTAAAAAGCAACCCAACCTAAATTCTGTCAGCTGTTATCTCTTTCTGCGGGGGGGGTGTGACATGCTATGATACACTTGTACATGCTGTACCTGTATGTGTGTGTGTCTGTGTGTGTGTATGTGTGTATGTGTGTGTGCGTGTGTGTGTGTGTGTGTGTGCGCTCTGTGAAAGAAAAGAGCGTGAGAAAGACAAACATGACGTGACGTGTAGAGGTGTTTGTTCACCACCTATTTCATTTCAGGAAGGACGTCTGCATTTGCAAATGAGAATCATCACGGTCAAACGAGGCTGAGTAACGACCTGTTGTGTCACCGCCAGTCATAACGAGGATGAGTCATCCGTCATTCACGTCTGTCACACAGGTAAAGGTGAAGGAATGCAGGTGAATGCTGCTTAGCTACCAGAACTTCTGGTTCTATTTAAAGGACACATACACAAGTATTTTTCTGCTAGTTTTCTGGATGTTTCCTCTCTTTCTCAAACAAACACACACACGTCTCGATACCTTAATGAGGAGGATCTTTTCATTGGTCTGTCTTTGGAAGAGTGTGGCCTCCTCCGTCTGCAGCTGAACCCTCTCCACAGCGACAGACAGCTTATCCTGTTGGTAGGGAGCAGAAATAAACAGTCACATACCAAACATCCTTCCAAGAAGTGGCATTGCCAAACCAGATTACACTGAAACGAAGAGTTAACATGACCGGTGCCTCGCTCTGAACAACAACATCATCTGTAATGGGAGTCTTGTGATGCCCACCCTTCCCCAACTGAACTCCCTGACACACAAATTCAAACAAAATGGGAATTCAGCGCCAGTAAAACATGTTGAAACACACAGAGGCCTCTCAAAGTGAGTCTTCAAACAAACTGATGATGGTCAGCTGCGAGGTTAAAACAGTAGGGGCGGTTATAAGAGCTCACACTGGCCTGGTGAATTCCTGTAAAACACAAAGTACCCAAAGGCTGCCGGGGGTAAACAGGGAGTCTGTTTTTAAAAACAACTGCCATGTCACAACATCTGCTCTGTGAAAGCCTTGTTTGCTAATGTCAGAGAGGATTAATTCATTAAATAAACTAAGTTTAATTTGACATTTAGGGAAGTTTGTCAAACTGCACTTTCCCCTCCAAGAACAAGGAGAGTAATGTAAAATGAGCATGGTGGCACTCCCTAAAACTCAGACTAAATCTCATCCTGTAGTTCAAGTTATTATAATGTAGAGCACACATATAACAGTTATATATTGAAAAAGGAGGTGCTGTATCTCTGAAAGTGGTCTGTATGAACTTGGTTAAAGATGTTGCCCTACTTCGGGCCTAAAAAGACGGAGGTTTATCAGACAGCAATGTGTCTAAACTAAGCCAATGAGACAGTACCTTGTAGTTTTCAAAAGCCTCGGTGATAGGGATGACATTGTGGGTCTTGTGGTCCCGAGACATGCCGCACACCAGACAGATGGGCAGCTGGTCGTCCTCACAGTACAGCTTCAGTTTCTCCTCATGCTCCTCGCACATATCCATACCCATACCCAGACGCAGCCAGTGCCCGATGGACGAGGCCACGCTGCTCATGCTGGACCCGGGCTCCCGCTCCTCCGGCTCCTCTGGCGCACCTTCCGCGTCCCAAGCGGTCATCCCCGCGGCTGTGTCCATGGTCCGGGCTCTGCGCACACTGTCCACGACGTTGCACAGGAGCGAGTTGGGTCGCAGTTTGCGGCCGCACGACTTTCTGCACTTGGGGCAACTCGATAACTCGTCCGCCTTGGCTTCCCAGCACTGGATGATGCACACCTGGCAGAAGTGGTGTCCGCACTCGAGGATCACCGGGTCACGGAACAGCTCCAAACACACCGGGCAGGTGAGCTCCGACTGCAGCTCCTCAAGCGCGTTGGCGTCCGCCATTCTCGGCTGCGCACATAGTCCCGAATAGAAACTTCCGACGGCGACAGTGTAGAAGACTGGACTGCTCTTCCGTTCACACAAACAGAGGGAGTGGTCTGAGGCTGACAGCACAGCAAATGTTTTCACGGAAGAGACGGAGGGCGTGCAGCGACAGGCAGCCGATGGAGCGGCTCCATTACAGGACGCACGGGCTCTATTAGCCCGGAGACAAACAACTTTTCTTAGAGAGAAGGAACCACAAGGAAAAACCACTCAAATGTAAACTAATTAAGGTAATAATGTTATCTCATTATTGAGGAAATATTGGTGCCAATTTCTCATAAGTCCCCCTTTTTGTTGCCTAATGATTTAGAGAACATTTATAAGCATTCATAAGAAGAACTAAGTTTCTCTTTAAGTCATTAACAGTCATTAATAAAGGCCTAATAGCCTAAATATGAAGCCTGCAGTTATAATGTTAAGAAATCATCAATGAAGTGTCAAGAGTTTCTCACTTTCTATTAAGCCAACAGCAAATGTTATTAAGGCGGCTAATTAATGTTAAAAATCATTACTCATTACAAGGTTTCTTACAATGATCAAGTTTTGTAGTTGTAAATGTTAAGAAGTTAATAAACACACTTTTGTCCAGTGTTTCCAGAAGGTCAGAAGTCAAATAATCCACCAGAAGAGTCCTGAGCTATAAAGACAAATCAGTGTCATGGAGGTGAACGGATAACCTGCCACAACCTGGCAACAAAACAGCAATTCTTATTAATGGCTTAAGTGATCTATAAAGCATTAGTAAGTTATTTCTTAACCATTAATAAAGCCATTAATCACAATTTATAACCTACACTCTTTATAGATAAACAATTAATTCCTGAAATGATGAAGCACTCGCAAATAACATGGTAGTACATCATGTAAACCATACTTTAGTGTTTCATTTTTACCTCTTAAGATTTCGTTAAACTCTTTCTTTTTACGAAATGAACCAAAACACTGACAAAGAGGAAGACCTTTAATAATGACAATAAATATGATACAAAATTTAAATGTACTCCAAACTTCTCTAAACTAAAAAGAAATCACGTTTGAATTCAAATCAGACACTATTAATAAGCCTTTATTATTATTATTTCATGTATTACTTTGATGAGAAATTAGAAAGTTATACATGTAGCCTACACATAAGGGACAGAGTTGGGTTGGAGCCACATTATCTAACTATAAATGGAAGGAGTCTCCATCTGTCTGTCTGTCCTTCGATTATCTCGACAACCGTTCATCCGATCGACTTCACACTTGGCGGATGTATTGCTGAGGACCAAAGGAAATGCAGTGTCGAGTGTGAAGTTGTTTGGATGAGCGGTTCTTGAGAAAGCTGCGAGCAGCACTACCGGAGGCCACGCAATCGGCCTGTTCCGAACAGGCACGTTTGGGGATGGTTGTAACAAAGGGATGGTTGTAACAAAGGGATGGTTGTAACAGCACCACTTTCATTTTCACCAAAAAGGGATTACCTAAGAGTCCTGTGATCATTTTAATGTATGACCACTTTCTTCCTGACCTTGCATGTGAAATTTCATAGCTGTGTGAAGAAGTATGCAGATTTTACAACCAAAACACTAATTTTCAGGTAAGAAAGTAATTTTTTGGACCAAGTCTATATTTTGATTAGTACTGATACTGTTGAAGTTAGAATTATGTAACTTGTATTAGATTAGAGAGTAGTCTCTTAGGTATTTCATCTAATCTCGGCCTATGCTAATTTCAAACCACCATGCTGCTACAGCTAGCTAAACAATGGCTGACAGGGGTGGAGATGGTTGTTATACCTCTTAAAAAAGTGTTACCCCGTAATGACAAACACATTTTCTCCAGCCTACTCCTTTTTTCAGCATGCCAAGACAGTGGGTGAGAAAAACGGATAGGGGTGTGCCTGCACATGTACTTAAATCTGCATGAGATGAGGTGAGGCAGGGAAAGACTTTATCACACACGCACACATACTTTTTTGTTCACTGCATAGCTGATGTTTTCTAGGAAAGCTGTTCTAAAGTTAAAAGGATCAGCACCACTGCCAAGGGCAGATGCAAACACAAGGATACTGTTCTTCATTTAGCCTAGTGCATATGTTGTAGTAGAAAGTTCAGCAACA
>NTHP01000235.1:1005328-1029086 GCA_003416845.1 Oplegnathus fasciatus
GGTGGTGGAGAGGAGCGGGAGAGGAGTGGAGTGGAGGAGGTGGGGGAGGGAAGCGGGGGGGTGTGTGTGCAACGTGATGAAGGAGAGAACAGAGCAGGAGGAGGTGGGGGCAGGGAGAGAGGAAGGAGACGAGGGCGTGAAGGAGAGAGGAGCGGGAAGGGGAGGAGGAAGAGTTGGAGAGAGACAGAGAGAAGTGAAGGAGGTGGGGGGAGGGAGAGGAGCAAGGCAGGAAGGGAGGGAGGGAGGGAGAGAGTGTGTGCAAAAGCACAGAGGAGTGGGAGGGACAGAATGCAGCGGAGAGAGAGAGGAGAGGGGGAGGTGAAGGACAGAGGGAGCGAACATGAAGAGGAGGCGGAGGAGGAAGGGAGGCGGAAGGGAGGGAGAGAGGAAGGAGGGAGGGAGAGATCAGCTCTTGCCAGATGGTTTCCAACAAAACAAGTGCGTCTTCACATAAGCCCTGACTGCACAGCAAGAACCCTGTTTCTCACATTAAAACCACAATCATACTGAAATATGTAAGATGTTTGAGCAAGGTGCCACTTCACTGTGGAGACAGCTGCACACATGACACAAACTGAAGCCTCCTTGTTTGGGAGGAAAGGGCCATCCTCGAGCAAAAACACTTACGGGCCACCTCAACTTTTCGCTTCTGCCGCCCTCCAGCTCCTTGCTCCGCCGCCGCCAGCCCGGCGTTGCGGCGGTTGGCCGCCCAGCCCATCCCGTACTTGCGCTCGGTTCTCAGCTTGTTCTCGGTGAGCCTCAGCCGCAGTTTGAGCGCCTCGTTCTCCCTCCTGTTGAGGGACAGCTCCACCAGGTAGTCGTTCACCGTCTCCTGGAAGAGTTTGGTGATCTCGCAGACCGAGGCTCGGATCAGGCTGTCCATGACAGCCGTCAGATGCGTCTCAAATGTGGACACCGACTCCTCCATCATCGTGCCTCCTGATGGTGATCCAACAACAGTTGATGTTATCATGTCAGCATGTCATGACCAGGAGTTACATGTAACACAAAAGTTTGTCTAATCCAATTCATAGCTATAGCCACTTTATATATATCTAATCTAATTTTATATATATCGCCAATGTCAGCTACAAAAAACTTTAATATCTGGCAGAACAAAATCTTAATAATATCGACAGTAAAGTGTGACAGGGCTCCACACAGTAACATTATGTGTTATTCCATCTCTGTTACCATTTAATCAAAGACTATACTGCCGGATTATTCAAGAAGTACAACAGCGGTATTGTAGTTTAATACCAAATACACAACCTGCGTCAGGTCAGCTTGTTGTAATAACTTATAATACTGATAACTTATAATACTATATGACACGCAATAATGTTAAAGTAAAGGAGGAGCAGATGCCCCTCCGGAACGGTTGAAAGTGATCGTGCTAGCAGCCTGGCTAATTTAGCTTTGTATACGCACCGTTTGTTAGATGAAACCCGGAGGAGTAAGTTGGACGTGAAACGGCGACAGTCGGTGTGATTTCACGGATCGCGGATACGCTCGCTCGATGTTCATAAAGACGGAGACACGGCGACAAAGGAAAGCGCCATCCAACTTCTGCCCTCTCTCCGCCTGCCACTGTTTTCCTTCTCGCCTCCTTCAGCACTGCTTAATGATGCTTGACAACACTGCGCATGCCCAGTACCGTAATTACCCTACACTCAAGAGCAGCCGCACCCTGAAAAAAACAACAACATAAACTCAGGATTTTACACATCACTTTGTACTTCATGTGATCTCAACAGTGGCGATTATTATTTTTAAGGAAATAATGACATAAAAAAACTTAGCCTCCCCTTGTTTTGTTAAGCGTGCGTCGACAAAAGTGTCTTCCAGGATGGATGGAGGCGCTGTGGTCGTTTTGCCACATGATTGCGCACCCACCGAGAGAGGAAGAGGAGTCTTTCGTCTCGTCTTCCGCCTGAGAGAAGAGTCGCAGCATCTGCAGTTCGTGAAGGGGAGGAAGGCAGCGCTGAAAGAGAAGAAATCATGCCGATGTTCGTGGTGAACACCAACGTGGCTAAAAGCGATGTGCCGGCGGCTTTGCTGTCTGAGGCCACTGAGGAGCTGGCCAAAGCTATGGGCAAACCTGCACAGGTAGGCCAAGGGTGCGCTTATTTCTGCAGGATCCTGGTTTTCACAATGGAACTAAATTCATTCTGTCCTATTACGGTTATGGATCAGCTCCATAGATTTAACTTATCTGCTGAGTGCAATACGAGCAGCACCTGGAGCCTGATTTCCATTTAACTGCAGCTAAAAGTAGAGATTATAGCCTATGTCTCTACTGAAGGAATAAGCTTATTGTGCAATTATGCAAACATAGTCCTGACTGTTATTTGTAGTGAGTCAGCATGGGTAGATGATTGATCAGGGGCGTCAGTTCACTAAACCCTCAAGTTAAAAGCAAATCTTCTGTCATGTTTTACAGTGTTTTTTGCCATCTAAGTTAATAGTTTACATCAGTGATCTTTATGTCACTTCATAACATTAATAGGCCTAGCTTTAATTTAAAATAATTTCAGTTGTACTCAAGCGTAGCTGCCACCAAGTGTATTGTTTCTGAGAATTTTGGGATTTTAATTAGCAATTTTTTAGACTAAATATCCTTAAATTTGAATATTTTTTGGCTTAAAATGTTAGAATAAATTAAAATATATTAAAGGGACTCAGTATTTTTCCACCAGAATGATATTAAACAATTATGTAGGGAAATTATTCTGTTAACAGTCAAATGAATTAATATAATGAAGAGGAAAATCTTAAAATAATAAGAAAATTTCACATATTTTTTTGGTGGCTTGACAAGAATTTGTTTGAGGTGGGGTTGCAGTTGGGGAATTTATTCAAAATTCAAAAATCCTCAGTGCAACCTTCACTGTAGTCTATATTTAATATGTGCCCGTCCTTATAATCACATTCAGACTTAATTAGGCCAAGATCCTCCAATATTGACACCAACCATGGTTGATCCGCCCAGTGTGGGCTGATGTCAATTTTGTGTCTCTGTCTTGCATGTACCAGTACATTGCTGTGCACATCAACCCTGACCAAATGATGATGTTTGGAGGAAAGGGAGACCCCTGCGCGCTCTGCTCCCTCCACAGTATCGGCAAGATCAGTGGTGCTCACAACAAGCAATACTCCAAACTCCTGTGTGGACTGCTCAACAAACACCTGGGCATCTCTCCTGACAGGTAGCAAACACACACAGCAACCACTACATTCAACTGCACATCATTTGATAAGTAAAGGTAACGTGGGTGACAGAAACATACAGACTCAGATACCCCTGGTATCTCACACACCTTGCTCACTGTTAATATCCAATCTCATTAACCTATTTCTCTTTGTGTCTATTTCAGGATTTATATTAACTTTGTAGACATGGATGCATGCAATGTGGCCTGGAACAACACTACCTTTGGCTGAGATGGAGGTCAACACACTGAAATAGAAGATCATTCCAGTATTTTCCTATACATAGGAACGTAGTTTAAACTGTCAAAATGAAGAGGCCAAGACACCTGGTAATCCACTGGCCAATATACTCTATGACAGTATCTTAAAAGCACTTAGCCGGACCCTTTAGCTTTGCACTGATCCTTTTTGAATTTAAATGCAATAAAGCAAACCCTGCAGACCATAAATTAATCACTTGTTTTCCTTGATTGTCTAATCCGACAAAGACGCACTACATTCTACAAACTTTGTTTTTCTTTATTAAATGCAACCCTGGAAAACATTTCCAGAGCAGCTGCCTTATTTTTACAGTTTGAAATTGGGAGCAATGAGAAAATGACAGCCCAGTGAGTGGTTCAATACATGGTGATGTCTAAGTGAAAGAGAGCTGTCAATTATCTACTGTACAGACTACCTGAAACTATCCGTCAGTCCCAACTGAGCGCCTATCGACCTTTGCTTGACCACAATGAGCCAAGTGTGTGCCGATGTTGTGAAACTGTTGTTCACCTGGTATTTGTTGACATAGTGGGAGGTGTTAATTTTAATACTCAAATTTATTTGCATTACTGATTTCTTGCTATCAGAAGGGAGGCATTAATAACTGTTTCAGTAAACTGCACAAATACAGGAAAAATACACATCACCAAGTATGCCCATGATAAGAGATTTTATCCTTACATCTTTTTGGTGCTCAGTTAATATTCTTATATTATACAGCTTGTTGTAACAGCCGGTGTATGTGTTTATATACAGATTATTAGTCAAATTCAATTCAAAAGGCTTTTATTTGCATGACAGTTAATAACTAACAAATAATGTTGCCAAAGCAATTTGTCCAAATATTTGGACAGCACACAATAATAGTAATATGAACATTAACACAACATTATGATTGATATATTAATTATATATATACATGACCTTCAGTCACTGTAGGGATGGAATAATAACAAATATGACAATATATCCTGAAAAAAACAATATTATTTAAGTTTTCACTAGACGGTGAGTAATGTCGTACACCAGAGTTGTGTGATAAATATACATTTATCGTTGCTGAAGACGAAGAAAATGATACTGTGTTGAAAAAGACAGAAACAGGATGTTGTATTGTTCTATATTGGACATTCTCTTAGTAAATAAAGAATAAATAATCTACCGCAAGATGTTTACATTTAGGTCTGAAGGTCGAGCAAATGCAGTGATCCTCTATGTCCTAACTGGGTAAGGTCTGTGTCAGGGCCATGGTTTTTGTTCTTCGGCTCCTGTCTCCAGTGACTATGCACACCATTGGCCCCTTGCCTACTTGTGTTTGTTTTAGGATGTAGGAACTATCAAAGAGTAGGAGCTTGTAGTAATGACATGTATGTATATATGTATAATAAGAACTTTTCACCATTTTAATGTGTGATGTAAATCAGTGCAATTCTTGCAAATGAGCACACTATCTGTTATGAACAACAATCTGTTGGACAAGTTTTGTAATCATAGTACCATGTATTTGTAACTCTGCGTCCGCCTTGTCCCAGGTCAGAATATGTGGACAAAAAATAGAGCCCTGAGTCCATCAATTCATCGACACCATGAGAGAGTAGTTACACTTGTTCTAAGGAAGGAATTAAATGATATAAATCAAGTTATCCTCCTTTAGTGGAGATTATTTAAGTGAATCATTCTCTCTCTCTCTCTCTCTCTCTCTCTGTATGTATATATATATATCTGTATGCTCTCCTACCTGCACAGTGTGGTAAACTGGGGATCATAAAAATATCTGTCAAATTTACCACTTTGTTGGAATTTTCATTCTGACAGTTATGGACATTTGGCAACACATTTCTGTGTACGGATAGCTTTATTCATAGATTCACTTTATTTGCACTTGAATTGCTGATGGTTGGGTTTGGCCAAATTATATTAACCTTCTTGCTACACATTTGTTAATGTATTTCAGTGGAATCAATCTCTACATACATTAGGCCATGACTTTTGACAGTTGAATCCATATATATATAATATAATAATATTAATTCTATATATTGTTTTATATCTAGACTATGGTTGAATCCCTCCCAGAAGACTATTAAAACTTGGGATGTTTGTATTCACTGTTCTCCACTCTCATATTTAGCCTCCAGTTACAACATACTGGCAGAAATACAATTGACCTCACGCACTCAAATTGATGTTTTTGTTTATGTTGTGTTTACCGGATTTTGTACCAGATTGGTTGCTATGGCAACCGCCCGTCTGGGTAACAAACGGGGAGCACCTGTGCGAAGGAAAATATCTACCAAACTATTTGTTTACTATTACTACTTCTTACTATAACCCCATTTTAAATGTTTTATTGTTTTTAAATATTGAACGATACAACAAATACACGTGGTGTAATTTATGATGTCTTCTTCCTATACAGCGAAAGATGATGTAGTAATGACGTAGTCTTTGCCCCCCCTCTCGGCGAAGTCGAGTGAAAATGGCGGACTGACTTCCAATGGTGCGGCTGTTATATGTCGGCTAACTGACAAGACACAAGTGCTGCTGATTTAATATTTAGATGTCAGCTGTGGACGAGCGGGTTTACTGTTAATGTAGTAAAGTTTCTGTGGTCCAGACCAAGTTGTCGACTGTTCACCATCTCAGAGGAGGAGTTCATGTCCAACGGTGAGTTTTTCACATAGACGGTCAGTTGCCCGCCATGTGCACTTAAATATTCAGCTCCTAACTTAACGTACACATGCAGTTTTTGTCATCACCTCCTAATGTTTAAAATAACGTCATGTGTGCGAAGCTGTGATTGAATGTTTGGCCTGCTGTTCGTTCGTCGAAAGCCAAATCTATTTACTGAGCTAGTCATTAACATAACAGTTAGCTATCGTTAGCTTAATGGTATATGGCTCAGAAAGATACGTTTTAACAGGAAAAAATGACATGTCAGTCAACTGGGTTTCATTCTTAACCAGTGAGCAAGCATGCCTGGTTTTGTTAACTGTGTACACACATTTTAACATCACATCTTTACGTTGATTCCTGATGGTCCTCCTTAATGCTGGCATTGAATTGCTTATAACAGTCTCATGGCGTGTGTTGTGACTGATGAATTGCCCTGTGTGTGTGTGTGTGTGTGTGTGTGTGTGTGTGTGTGTGTGCGTGCGTGCGTGTGTGTCGGCTGATTTCTCCTCGATTTAAAACATATGCACAGTCATATGCTTGAAACAATACCACCTCTACCCGGGTGCTGCATACTTCAAGGCTATGAGGCAGTTAGGCGGGTTAATGGGAAGCAGAGCATCTCTTACCCAGATGACTGTGGTTTAGAGCCCTGTTTCACCAAACATGCCCCCTGCTAAAGTGACCCTATTTAAAGAATACCAAGCAGCCCTCTGGGGTGCTGTTTTGTAGCAGATCCTAACCTAACTACCCCTCTTATCTCTCTGTACAGGGGGAAGTGATAGTGGTAAGCCAAAAGACCGAGGACATCTTTAAGCCTCTGCCAGCCATCTTCAAAGATGTGCGACTATCTGACAAGAGAATTCAGGACCCAGCTGACCTCAACCATGGACTCGGTCCTGAGGAGGGCCATGTTTGAAATCATGAAAATCTTTGAGAACAGCCTACATGACCACCAAATGGAGCTGGTGCAGAAAGGAGAAGAGATTGTTCAACTTAAAATAAAGTTACAGAGAGCAGAGGTGAAGCTGAGAGACAGTGAGCGTGGAGGTGGCAGAGGAGCGGAGGTGAATAACACGCAGATGAATGAAACGCAGAGAGAGCCTGAAGATGTTCTGAACGCCTCTGGACAAACTTCTGATGTTCCTGAGATAGACTTTGAAGGTATGGTGTTTAAATGAGTTGAATAAGTAAACAAAATGTGCCGCTTTCTTCTGTGAAAGACATTTTATAATTAAATCTAGTCAGTATGTTTTAGAGAGCTAAAAGTATAGAGAGAAACTCTCAGTTTATTATCTGGCTTGACAGTGTGTTCAAGACCATTTCAGTGTCCACCCACCTTGGATATTTCGGAGTTTTATTGCTTTATAACACGGAATCATTATGGATGTAAATAGGGTTTTTTAACACTAACAGAAAAAGACATCAAAGTGAAAACCAATTTTAACAAATGGACTAAGTACAAATTCACATAATACACAAAATAACTAACTGCACAAGTACTATTGCACTTTACTGGAGAACACCTAAAACATCAGTGATGTTGCCAGATCACCTGTGTTTAGTCAAGGTGCGACGAGTCAGTTTAAGCAAAATGCAGCTGTATCTTGAAGGTTCAGTACAATTTCCAAGGCACTTAATATTGCTAAAAGTACAGTAACAAGTATCAGTCACAAGTTCATGTGAGGGTAGCAAAGAGAAAACCTTTTTAACTGTGTAAATTTCTAAGTACAACATTGCAGTAGAATTAATCACAACATTATATTTCTTACATATGCAGCATGTCCATGTGTGTGTCTTTGTGCAGTACCTGATGACTGGTGTGCTCCCCTGGGCTGCGAGACCGTGAAAAAGCAAGACGAGGGCACGTGTCCCAGCGTCAGACTGCGCTCGCTGTACATTCCTCTGTGGCCTGTTCCAGTCATCAAGCAGGAGGTGTGTAACTGATGGTGGTGGTGGCGGCATTACAACTTAGCATCATAAACCAGCAGAGAAAACCGCCAATGACAACCGGATGATTTATGTTTGAAGAGGCAGGCTAGAAAAGTTGTCAGCACGCACTGTTGTGTTGTTGTTCAGTGTTGTGACAGCAACACCACATCGGGATCAGATAGTTGTTTATGTGTTTCTGAATCTTACGGACTGACAGTCAGTGAGGCCTGAACAACACAACCTTTCCTTGACGGGAAAAGTTTGCAAGAAAGGCTGAAGCACTGATTAGCTCTGTATTGACACATTTTCATGATATATTGTATTTTCCTTGCCTGTTCTGTTCTGTTCAGCTGCTGTATCCACTTCTTCAGCTTTAGGCAAAATGATTGAAAGAGTTCATCTCATTAATTGCTGCATATGCAGACACAGTTCTGCACACAAATGTTTTCTTTGTACTTTGCATTGTTAATCATTGGAGATATAACCCAATGATATCTATCTTTTAGGTGCTTAACCGTGACATTGACTCCCACCAGCGAACAAAGGGCCGCAGGAAATCCAAGAGAGGTGAGTTTCATTCTTAATTAATTCTGTCATTCATTATTTTGTGCTGTTAATGATTTTTATTATTGTCTGAATGAGGATTGTCATTGCCCTCTCACGTCCACATTTACGCATTTGTATTTACAGATAACTGTTTTATGATTTCCAAGGCTCCCTTTGTAAATAAGAACTGTACTGTCATCCACAATTCAAAGGTCTGGTTTACCGCAATTACACAGAACATTTCAAACTTACTTATAGTGGTTTTCTCTCCTTGCAGATAGTTTTGGTTTAAGTCGCCCAGGTTTTAAGATGTCCATCTCTGAGGTTACTTCCTTCACCCTCAACGGAGCAGAATTTAGTTTGTAGCGGTCACAGCAGCGAAAAATGAGGTTTAAAAATTCAGCAGCATCATCTCTTTCCAGAAAGTGTCCCCATTACTCTGGATACTCCACAGAACACGCTGTAAAGAGTTTTTATAGGGACTATTTCTTCACTAGAACTTTGTTCTAGTTCTTACTGCTCAGGGTGGGGCAGCGTTGTCCAAAAGGTAAATGCGTGAGGGGTCAGATCTGGGCTGAATCTCGACTGGCTGACACCACAATATCTTCCTTGAGAACTTTCGATTTTGCACAACGTAAACATAGCTAAACATTGATGACACTTGAGGTTACTATATTAATAACGTCGAAATGATGGAGGGTAAAATGGCAACAAGCTCTATTAGTTTCACTTCAACATCCCACCATTTTTTCAGTGTCTGTAGGGGGCCTTCCATCACTTCCTGAGTTAATGGTTTAAATGTGACTCAATATTTTTTAAATGTCACATCTTCATCTGCTCTGTCCATATAATTAAATAAGTTTGTTACATAATAGACTGTCACCTCTCCTTTTTCACTCTGTCACAGTTTAATTTTCTTGCGATGTTTTTCTCTACAGGTTCCTCATTAAACGAGAAACACAAACGCACTCAGGGCGAGAGCTCACCAGTGAGTGACCAAGGAACTCGATGTCCACCAGTAAGAAACGACATGAAAAAATTGCTCCAAGACATCAAACGGGAATATACTGACCTAACAGGCGCTAAAGGTCTCAGAAGAAGAGGGAGAAATTTAACAGGAAATGAGCAAGAAAACACACTGAAGTGCAAAAGAGAGGAGAGAAAAATCGCAGCAACTGAGTCAGAGTCTATAGAACAGGAGAAGGTGCAAAATGATGGTGAAAAAAGGTACACCTGCAAGTTTTGTAAAAAGGTATTTGATACACAGTTTGGCCGAAGTGTGCATGTACGATCACACAAGAGGTGCCGAGGTTGCAAAAAAGACTTCCCTTTTCCAAGTGCTCTTAGGTCTCATAAACAATTTTGTTTAAAACTCAAGAAATTGTTGGCAAAAGAAGCACAGCCCACGGACCCTCCAAAACCTCAGTCCTGTGATGAAGAAAAACTGACCACACCGAGCAAAAAACAGGTGATCACTGAGAAGGAAAGCACACCATCCTCCAGCAACCACAGTGAATCATCTATCCAGAAAGATGAATCCACCAAAAAGCACTTCTGTGCACAGTGCAACAAGAAGTTCGAGTCACGTTGCAGGCTCCAAGAGCACGTACGTGTGCATACTGGTGAAAAACCATTTCCTTGCAGCTTTTGTCCAAAGAAATTCCGCATTAGGCAGTCACGTAAACATCACATCATGAGAATGCACTTGGAGGAAGTGAATTCCAGCTCGGCAAATGGAGACCTTGCATGGACCAAGCCTTTAGAGGTGACTGAAGATAATCGAGAGGATTTGATTTCTCCCAGCAAAGACACAAGTCAAGCAATCGCCCGTAACAATGTTCAGAGAGAATGCACTCCAGGCATGAGGCCGAGTGAAAGATGGCAGACAATGGGCACACAGTGCTCTGATGGTTTCAGCTGCTCATTGTGTCACAAGGTCATGAGAGATAAATACTTGCTGATTGAACACTTTCGCACCCACACGGGAGAGAAGCCCCTCAAATGTCAGAGGTGTCCTGCAAAGTTTCGTTCTCGTGGACAGCTTTCCATGCACAAAAAAAGGTGTTGTACTCCTGTGATCCAGTGTGACAAGTGTGAGAAAAAATTCAACTCACAAATACGATGTAATAAGCATATGTTAAAGTATCACAGGGACTGGCCTAATTTCTGCAAGGTGTGTGGAAGAGGCTTCGTCACTGAAGGACGCCTCAGGAACCATATTGAGCGTTGCCATAAGTAAGCCAGTATACAGTAACCTGTCTGTGGACATAGAAACACTGGATGTTGTAATTTGTTCTGATTGATGACGGGGTTTTCCTTGCTTTTAACATTTTTTGGTGGCTTAAGTTAAGCTGTTCTGTTTTTTTTTCTATTTTGAGATAATAAGATCATTGTATAAATCACATTGGCATTCCCCATCTCTGTCAAATATTAAAACGGTACTTTAAAACCAGTAATAAAAGATCTGTTGACATAAAAGGTTTCTGCAAATGGCAAGTCAGCAAGATATAATTTTGATACCAAATTAAAAATACATACTTCATTGAAAATATATGTCCAAATACATGTAGCACTAATGGAATAGGACAACCATAGACTGAACCCTGCAAGTCTTTTGATTCTGACTTTTGTAGTTTAACGTCACACTTATTGTGTCATTTCAATCTTGAGGAAGAGCCTGGAAGTAAAACATCAGTGTCCATATACAGAGGCGTCCAGTCCATTACCAAATACTGTTGTTTTAAAGTTTTAGTCAAACATTTCTAAATATTGCGAATATTTTCACTAATAACATGAAAAACTATTTATAAGGGTGGGTGAATCATGTACATTAATTTTCTATTGTGATAGTGACACATATTGTGATATAGTAAATTCTCAAAGAAAATCCAATTAAGAAATTAGTTACAGAGGAAAAAACATGATGGAAGTGTGTGTTTTTGGCTAATTCGTTGAGGTTCTTCATCACATTGATGCAAAAGTAATGTAAACCCAATATTGCCTTAAAGCAGACCTGCTCTTTGATTACAGCATTGGCTGTAATGGTCCAGGTACATACTAAAAGAATAGCTACCTCGGTAGAAGCTATTTCACAAAATCTCTTCTCGTTAAAAATATGTCGTCTCGCAGTGTACAATATCACCAAACTCCTCAACCCAGTTTTTGTATTTAGTGTGTAAATGTTCAGTTATCTGTACGTATTTGTTTACTGTTTGCCTTAATCACTGTTATGGCAGAATTTGAGAAACTGCACCACTCAGATCAGAGTCAGATCACCCCAGAGTGTCTGGTGATGTGTTTGGTCAAACTTTTGGACCCAGTTTTGCGATGTCGACTGCATTTGCTGGACGAAATGTGATGGGTTATCCTGTAAAATCTCTCATGCTACTTGACAGAAAACATTCTGTTGTCGAGAACTTCTTACATTCAGAGGTGTTGTGTTGTTATTTCATCTGATGCTCGAGTTCTGAAACGAGCCAAAACAACAGTGAACATATTTTAGTTTGTTTTATATTGTATGGGTTGTATTGTTTCTCATTTATCCACATGGACATAATGGAATAGGTGGTTCTACTGTTCTTTTGTTTCTTGAATGAAAGTGTTATAATAGTGTTGCTAGATTGAGACATTTGACACGTTATTCCAATAAAATCCATATTTTATACCTTGTCTTGCATATTTCTGTCTTTATCTTTTATTTTAGTTCGAGTTTCTGTTTACCTGTACTTTTATCTGACTTTGTGCTGCTTTAACACTAGAATTTCCCCTCTGGGGATCAATAAAGGAATATCTTATTATCTTATTTCTTGTGTAATATAACTGAGGGGTTTTTCCTTTAATTCCAGCAATGTGCATTTTACATTAAATAAAGTTGTATTACCTGAAAATTTAAGAGACTAATCTGAATGTGTATCTATACAATATTACACATGCATTTTGGAACTTTGATTTTTTTTTTTATCTGCAGTATCTGAATCCCTCAACTATCGCGAGATTTGCGACAATTCTCACATCACAGACACCAACCTGCTAGCTGGACGAGTCGCCGCATCTTTGACTGTGACTGAAGTGTTTTCATGGATTTAACGTTAGCCAGTGAAGATATTTGGCCAGCGACTGTCAAGAGCCATTGTCGACCTGCGTTTTCGCTCGTCTCCATTTAATTTACACTATTAGCTTGAATGCTAGCTGGAACAGGCTAACCCTGGCTACGCTTCGTTGGCTCCCTTGTTTACACATTAGCTAGCTAGAGGTAATGTTCGCTAACATAACGTTACAGCGGCTGCTTTGCCTGTTTACAGCCTGATTTCTTACAGCTAGCTACACGTTAACTGTGTTTAAGTTGTTATACTATGCAAACTGTCTCTCTGCGTTACACCGCAGTGCTTGTCATCATAACAGTAGCGTTATCTTACACCATATTTGACATCATATCTTTATTGTGATCGCTAAAAACGCCGCACAGATATATTTAACCACGGGGATATTGGGTTATTAAACACAAATTGCTGCGATAGATGGCTAATGGAAATGTCGTAGCTACTTAGCATGGCAACATTTCATGGCAGTTCATAGATGCCACAGCAGAGGAGTGTACAGCGGTAGCCACATCGTCCCTCAGCTGCCTCTGGAGGCCAACCATAGAAGAAAGCAGAGGTGTCAATCACTCGCTGACGTTAAAACATCGCCACTGAAACAAAGTACAATGGAGGCTGTGAGGAGTGCCTTCCACGCTCAGCTGGCCACCGTCATGGACTCGCTGCTGGCGGCTGCTGTGTGCGAGATCGCCAAGATCTTTGAGAGCAGCCTGTGCGAGCAGCAGGCGGAGCTAGCGCAGAAGACGGAGGAGATCTCCATCCTCCGGGGCAAGCTGGAGAAAGTCGAGAGGAGGCAGAAGGCGAAGGGTGGAGGGGGCGAGGATGGGGAGATGTCACCAGGAGACAGAGAGGGCAGCTTGAGGCAGCAGACCCTGACAGGATCAGGTAATAAGATAATAATAAGATCACTTGGTCTTATTCAGTTCATAGACGACTCACTTTGAAGAGTCTTGTCTACTACTGAACTACACTGACCATCTACACTTTTCTTGCACAGGGCTGAATGTGGGAAAGGATGTGTCTTCTCATTCAGACCCAGCAGAAGGACTCAGTCAGAGCCTCAGTGGGCTGAAAGAGGAGGTCACAGGCCAGGATGGAGCTTCAGTAAAACACGAGGTCAGACTCTGTCCTGCCTCTCCATGATTCAAAAGTTGGCTGTCCAATAAACTAAAGTAATTAAGACTATGATTTCTGAAGAGCCAGTACAGAGTGACATTTGCACCATGCCTTGCTGCTGGCTTTTCTGCATCTTACAGACGTTGTTTCACCTGTTATCCACAGCGTGCCGGATCACGGCCTACCCTGGGGTCTGTAGCAGTCCAAACCCTGGAGGGAAGCCTTGCTGCTGTAGACCAGAGGCAGATAGATACCCTGTCTGCCACACAAGCCAAGGCCAAATGTAAGAAGTCACTACATTCTTCTCCTGCTATTGACCGTTTAGTCTTTTCAGTGCTACAGCAAGATGACCTTGAGTGTAAGGGTATTTTATTATAGGTGGTGAGATGAAAGTGAATCAATTGTCCTTTTCGCCCTCATTTCTCTGCAGTGTCTCATTGGGATCAGGGCAGTCGCAGTGCAGACCACAGACCCCTCCAGGATCAATCCTCCACCCCTTTTCTCTCCATCTCCCAGAGCGGACGTTGCTCCCCCAGGCCTGACCCAAGCCTTGCTCAACCAGGGGAGTGGTTACCGGGATTGGACGGCACCCGAGGTGGGGTGTCTGGTCTGGAGAACCTGCAGGCAGATGGCACCAGCTGCTCTGGTCCAGCTAGCAGCAGCACTGGCACAGACGCACCCTGCTTCCGACCTGGTTTTGGCTCTGACGAGACCAGTAATGAAGATGACGATAGCTCTTTCCCTTTCCTGGACCAGGAGCCTGAGAACCAGAACTCCAATCAGAACTCAGTGCAGGGCCAGGGCGTGGGGCAGAGGGGGGCTCGGCAGGTTCAACCCCAAGCCCCGTCTGCCGAATCACCATGGAGACCCAGAGATGACAGGGGCGGGAGAGGCCCCATCAATCACACACGGCGGGTCACAACATTTGGCAACAGAGACCCTCTCCGACCACAGTCCAATTCACAGTCGCTCGCACTACGACACACAAACACTCTCAGCCACCCTGCAGCTCCTGGAGGAGGGAACGGACGACCTTACACCTGCCCGTACTGCACCAAGTGTTTCACCTACCCCTCCCACCAGCGCAGACACCTTTTACGCCACACAGGGGTCAGACTGCATCCCTGTCAGTTTTGTGACAAGAGCTTCCTCACTCCCTCTGAGCTCACCGTGCACACTCGCACACATACAGGGGAGCGGCCTTTCGGCTGCGCTCAGTGCGGTAAACGCTTTGCCCGCAGCGGGAACTTGAGAGCCCACCAACGGGACGTTCACATGGGGAAGAGGCCCTTTGCTTGCACAGAGTGTGGGAAGAGATTTGCCCACAGGGGGAACCTGAGGGTGCACAATCACAGAGTCCATCAAGGAGATCCCTACTACATGGATGATCAGCAGGAGCCTGATATGGGCCCTAATCCCATTTAAAAAGATTTAAAAGATTATGGTTTTGCACTTTAATTTTGTTCGCAAAATAAACCCTAGGAGCTCGTTTCAGGATTGCCTAAACTTATTTAAGATTTTTGTTTTGTCTGTTTTTTCAAATTTGATGCAGGGCAACCATAATATTAACCACCATCAAATTTTATTACGTGTAATTAATGACGTACATGGTCAAAGTACATTTTATTTGAGTGTCTTAATTTCATTTTTAAATATGATTCAGTGTCAGAAGTATGGGTCACACTAAAAGGGGGAACTTTGTATTTAACTGTATTGTAAATGGCTGGATATAATCATCCATTAATAAGAAAAATTGGCTGTTGTTGTAAAGAGAAGCATTTTTCTCTAGGGTGACCCTATCTTCCAATGATGTTCTTCCCTATCAGTGAAAAGTCACTGAACAGATCTGAGTACGTTTTCATCACTTGAAGTGAAAGAACTACAAAATAAGGTTTTTCATAAAGAAGAAGAAAGCCTAGTTGGTATTAGATTTAGACATGTGGCATGCAGAGGTAGGATAGCACGTCTCTTCCTTCGCAATTGTGCTTATGTGCTGCCCATCTTCTCAGACTTTTATTTTGACTGTGTTGTAAAATGGAAACGTAACCGTGTTGTTAAAGAAGAACTGTGCTTTTATTTTCCATCCTGTTTTTGCAAAGTGAAATTAAATAATCGACTCGTGCTCAAACCATTCGTTCTCCTCGGCCTGAAACATTTATGCATTGTACAATACAATCTTATACTGTTGCACCATCCTTTGCCAGACACCAGGGGGCAGTGTCAACATACAAACGATTTATAGAAATGGCTTTGGACAGCATTGCTAATAGATTTCTTGATAGAAGTGTTGATCTCAGTATGTTTTACCATGTGTCCTATATTTTCAGATCTTTTTCCCTGATGTATGCACTTGTGTCATCGTGCCATGTCCCTCATGGTCTGTAAGCATGTGCTTATGAGGCAAAATCAGAATGTGAGTGTACGAGTCCTTGGGTTACTGGGTTTACGTGCACAAAACCTAATGTCTCTCCTGCAGTTTGGCTTGTGTGTAAGTGTGTGTAAAAGCGTGAGCAGCTTTGTTCCTTTATAGCAATCACCTTTAACAGAAGCATGACATTTTTACCTTTGTCCCTCTTCCTTAAAGGATAAATTGACATTCATAAAACATAAAACGTGCCCTCATGTACGTTGAATCATCAGTCCTCCTCTCCACATCGGCCCTGAAAACATTCTTTCCTAACGTGATTTCAATTTAAGCGATGGGGGACAAAATCCAGTGCCGCTCCACTTCAGCAGCCTGGGGTAGTCAAAGCAAGTGGGTATCTACCAAAGTTGCTGTGTTTTTAATATGAAGTGTAATCTTTGTTTTACTATCCCTCCACAGCAGCTCAGCAAGGAAACACTGTCTGAAACACAAAGAACACAAAGGGGGAATTTTATACTAGAATGTATTTTTACACATAACGAACAATGTGGTTTTTGTGTCGCATCACTTACACAAAAGCCTACATAACAGTGCCTTGAGCATGTGGGCTGTGTGGAGGTTGATGAGACATTTGTCCCCGTCTCTCACTCACTCTCCCTTTCACACACACAGCCTCAACTGCTGAGCGAGGCTTGGCCAAGCTGTGCCCATGTATTCCCCATGCTGCTGAGTCCTCGGTTTGCTCATTCAAAGATTACATTCAGTGACCCCCCCAGTGACCTCCCCTCCCCCGAGGGTCACCTGTGTGTGTCTCTCCCTCTGGGTTTTACGCTCGCAGTTATAAAAATGTTTTATAAAGAGGGCACAATGAAAGGCCAACCCTACTTAGGCTCTAATACAGGACAGAGAGAAAGGCGAACATTAACAGGAATGGGTGCATGTCTCGCTTGTAGACTTTTATATTTATGGATTTATGAGTGAGATCAGGGCTTCTGTTAATGTGAGAGGACTGAATCCCCTCTAAGTAAAGCTGCAGGCTCTTACAGAACATTTAGGAGAATGTAAGTACTGTATTTATGTGTGGATGAAAGCGTCGGGTCAGATAAAAACCCAAATCTATATACAGATTTGGGTCTCAAAATAGGTGTGTGTGTGTGTATTCACAGGCAGGGGTCACATAGGCTTTGCAGTGTTTTCTGTTTGTATGTTTGGTTATGTGTAATCTCCTTTCTGCTCTAAGCAGCTTTGCCCCGGGGAGGGAGAGGCAACAAATGAACAGTTGACCAGGCTGACTACACAGCGAGTGCTTTGAATTTATGTGATAAAAGCATAGCTTAAAGGTACGTTCTGTGTAGATATTTTATCAATACACCTTCTAAAATAATATTTTTTACCCATGTTTTGCCTTCTGGCACTGGGTAAAACCAGAATAATTTGACCCAAGACTAATGACTCCACTGTCCATTCCTCCAGTGATTTGGTATAAATTAGACCTTTCTGTTTGTTCTCACAGTCTGCATGTAATAATAACTATATCCATGTCAGGTAACCATGTCCCAGTCGGTGTTTATCACCAGGCCACAATGTTATCATTCTGTTTTCCAGCAGGGATCATGCTGTAATGTGCCCTCTGCCTTTTATGTCACCATGTTTCAGTTTATTCCTCCTGCCCCTGAGGCTGCTGCTTTAATTTGCCAGAAAAAAAAAAAAACACACTCTCAACCTCCTGCCATCTCCTTGCCCTCGGCCCAGAGACTCATTCCATCACCATCCCGTAATCCTCCAGGAGTAAAATTATCCCCCTGACACCCAGTTACTGCACCCTCCTCCCCAAACATGTCATACAGATGTAAAAAGAGAGGAAATATTTACCCTGACTCAACTGGAGATGTAAGTGAATGTGAGGAATCAGTCAAATTACACTCCTGGATATTGTGTGTGTGTTTATTTGTAAGTGTGTACACCTCTCTGTCTTTATCTTTTCCATTTTCAGGCATGCTCAAGTGTGTGTTTTCATGCATGTTATGGTTGTATTTACGTGTGTACTTCTTTCTGTGTGTGTGTGTGTGTGTGTGTGTGTGTGTGTGTGTGTCGGGGCTATAAGGGGTTTTGCATCGCCCCAAGGCTGCTCATAATCTACCCAGTCCCACCACTCCCCAGGGGCTGTGATTTCATGTGGGTTGCCATTACTGTAGTGAGACCCCCCTTTAGGGGATTACAGTGCTGTCTCCCGCTCAAGGCACTGAGTTGATCCATCGTCTGCTGACTGTATTTAAGCACTCACTTAATGTGCTAATAGTGTTAGACTGGGGAGACGCTGCAGAGCTTTTAACTTTCATCTTCTAAAGCTCTTTGTCTGTTGGAAATGCTGATTTCATGGCTGCCGGCTTAAATCCATCGGTAATCAGTCACAATCACAAAATATTAAGTGAGGTTCTGGATGCAGTGGACTTCATGTGTGCATGTGTGAGTATCTGAGGCACTGAGGAGCGGTCACTGGGCCACGGTTACTGGGTTGAATCTCCTCCAGGCAGCGGGGTTGACTGTTTCTCTTCACATTTTGGGGGTCACAGAGCATGATGGAGGGCTGGAGGAGTGGGAGTACATTATCTTCCTCTTTCAGAGTTCCTGGGTTTTCCAAGTGTGTGTGTGTGTGTGTGTGTGTGTGTGTGTGTGTGTGAGTGTTTGCACGAATGAGTGTGTGTTCTCCATAGGCTGCTCTTGGGTTGCTAAGCAACCCTGTGTCTGCACATTGGAGTGGGGGTGGGAAGGGAGAGAAGCAGCAGGTCAACAGAGACAGACACTCACAAGCATCGCTGCGTCTGATTGGACACATCGGTGCTCCTGATGAATGATGCTGATCATTATCATGTGGACTGGCTGGAGGCCTGAATTGTGTTGGGGTGTCTCAGAGTCCACCCCCTCCCTCTATAGCAGGTAAAGTCCATTAATCTGTATCACAAACTGTGCCTGAGATTCTACTTCTATCCGCTAAGAGAGTCCAGTGTTAGATTTATTCTGGTCAAATATTTTTGACCTGTTTTCCAAGGTATATAAAAGAATTGTACTTAACCACAGAGACTTGATTATTTTCATGCTCAGAGGACACTTTTTCACTTCCTTCTTATATACAATCAATCAAAGAATTGATTTTTGTCATACATTTGGAAGAACTTCATTTAAAAAAACGTAAACAATCAGTCAATATGAGAAAACCTTTGGTACCTCTTGTGTGGTTCTTGTGGGTTGAATTATGGCTTCTTGATACCTGCTTGAGATCACCTCCTTTATCACTATTAACAGAGGTAATGTCTAACTATGCCTCAGACTGTTCCACCTGTGCACAGATAAATACTTCATTTCTTACTTTCTGGGATAAACAGTGACTAGAAATATTTTGCACAATCCTTTTGTTTACGTTAAGGGTCAGACCTACTTGATATTTACAGCTGATCTGCGAACTAAACATGAGTCATCTGTGATTCAACAGATCAGCTATAAATCATTTCTTCACTTCAGTATTTTTTTGTTATCTTTTGCCTGTTTCCAGAAAATCCAGACCCCCAGAGATCAGGACAGCACATCCTCTCCTCAACTCAATATTGTGTCTTCTCCCAGTCTGAATATTAAAAAAAAAAACATATGCTGACTCGGATGTTGTGGTTAAATGTGAAAGCCCAAATTAAGATTCTCCACCAGGGTCCCCACCATCTCTACTGAAGGAGATGGTGTGAGGACACAGTACAGCTCAGATTCACTCTGGGGCAATGGGTCCAAGTGACACTGGGGATGGTGGGTGGCTCCACTGTCACCAAGGTAACAGGACCGGTCCGAGGCCAAGCCTTCACGGCTGAATGGCACGGTCGCTACGGGAGACAGACCCGAGACTGCTGTCACACAGGGCCCAGGGTCAGGCGTTGCAGGTTAACAAGGACAAGCTGAACTGGATTTACTGTACCTGGACAAACCTGCCTCATGCAGGGGTGATGATGGTGATTACTGTGTTAAAGTGGTTACTGTGATGAGGAGGATTTCACAGAGTGAGAGTGAGGACAGTTATGGAGTCTGTGTCTTGTTTCACAAAGATCTTATTTTTTCTAGCATAATGATTGGATTTTAGGACATTGAAATAAATGTCAAATGGATTTTTAAACTTAGAGTAGATCAGCTGTTGATCACTTAATGCATTTGTTTCTGTTTCCTTTTCTCTGGTGTGCAAACTCTTCTGGGAGCATTTCACTTTTTTTTTTTACAATAAAAATAAAAGTTGTTTCACCCAAATTAAACCACGTTTTTTTCACCTACCCCTTGTGATATACCATGCAGATAGTTTTGCCCAGATTTTGGATGATCACCACCCAAAATACAATGAGGTAAATTGAATTTTGTTTGTGAAAAATGACATTTAACAAATTCAACACAATCATCTCTTTCCAGAAACACAGAATCATGACCAGTTCTGCTCTATGGATCTTTTTAAAACTTGTTTCAGCTTATTGATTTGTTTTTTCAGCCTGTAAATTTACTGTTTGGTTCAGTTTTCACTTCTCTCTTCAAGCTCACAGCACTGTTCACTGGGTTACCTGCCAGCACCAGATACAGACAGACCATAGCTACTGGCTGGTGAAGAAAGGTGAACATCTAGTCTTGTCCTCTCACGGGCTGGTGGAGAACAGCAGAGCTAAAGGTCAGTGAATATTGGATTTAAGTCATATCCATAATTCAGCTGTCTCTGCTGTCACTAGACAACTGTTTGCTAACACGTTAGCCATAGTAATGCTAAATGGCTAAAATATGTTAAGCAGTTTAAGAGCTTTTACAGCTCCAAAATGGTCAAAAAAATGATTACAGCAGGTTTACTTATGAGTTATTTCTGTTAGTCTAGTGTGTTATAAACTGCAGCTGTGTGGCTCTCTGTGGGTTGAATATTTCCAACAGGTGGTGCTTCTGGCTAAATGCTAATCAGTGGTGTCCCAGCAGGTGTTTTCCATCAACTGTCAAGGAAAGGAAAAACATGGATGGATATACTGTAAGAAATGGACCTTATACTTGTGTTTTTGGAGGCATTTTAATGATTGTATATTTTGTAATTGTGTCTACTATACTTGTGCTGGGTTATGTTTATTTCCTATTTAAGTGAAAACCCAAAGCTCTAGGGCTTCAGTTTAAGATGATGTTTTGTTATTTATTAATCTATTCTTTTTGTTCAATGAATCGATTCGTTTTTTTAGTCTCAGTGTCAGAAAATAGTGGAAATGCCATGACAAGTTCAGAGAATGCAGTGTGAGGTCTTCAAACTTTATTGTTTTGTCTGAACAACATGTACAAAACCTAAAGACATTCAGTTTAAAATAGAAGCAAATCATCACATTTGAGAAGGTGGAACCAGCTACTGTTTGGCATTTGTGTTTGTTAAATTACTTAAACGCTTAATTGATTACCAAAATGACTGACGATTACGATTTTGATAATAGACTAACCTCTTCACCATTACAAATCTCCATTCTTAATTGAGTGAACAACACATTGAACAGGGAAAATTGCAAAATGAACTTGATGATTTATAACTTAGCCAGTCTACATAGTTCTACCAATAGATATAAAAGGCGTTAAAGAATACTGAAAACAATAAAAAACATTTGTAGTATTTGTGTATTTCTCACCTCTCCCTCTCTGCTTTGGGTTTGGCAGAGCGCTGGTGTAAGAGCCAAACACCAAACCGTATGGGTTTATAGATTTAACCAGAGGGGGATTTTGGTGGCATATGGTTGGGGTGAATAGGTGGAGACGTCCAGGTAGAACAGTAGCTATATATGGGGAACAGTGGGTGGGCTTAGGGGAGCTTTGTGGTGGATGTTAGGCTGGTGGGGGGCAGTTAGAAGGGCAGATATGGCAGTGGTGTGTGGAGCGTTGCCCATCATTGGTAAGTAGTGGGTGGGGGAGGGCGATGCTGGCAGTCTTGGAGTAAGTCAGATAAACAGCTCGTCTTGTTCCCTGCTGTGGGGGGGTTTAAAGCCTGGTGGCAGACAGCCAGCACCAGTGATGGCACCAACTGTCACTGGCAGCCCCTCACTCTCTGCTGCCATACTGACTGAAGCCTCTGTGTGTGTGCTGGTGTGTGAATTTAAGTATTTCTATTAAGGTCTGGGCGATATTTATCTCAATATTAATAAGGATATTTTCTGATATTGATATACTGCACATTGCAATATGGCAAATAATTGCAAGATCACATATAAAATAATTAAACTGATGTGCAAAGTATGGGGCAGTGGATTGATACCTAAAGTGTTTATGCCACTGATACTAAGTCTTATTTGGAGTATGGATGCTACCAATTAGAGCAGAAATGATTAATAGATTGGGTGATTGACAGAATATTTTTGATAATTGATTAATTGTTGTAAAAGTCACAAGCAGATTTTAAAGATTCCAACATCTGAAATGTGAATATTTGATAGTTTTCTTAGTCCTCTATGATAGTAAATAGTGAACATCTTTGAGTTTTTGAGTGTTGGTGAGACAAAACAGGCTTAACTTAGGCACTGTGAAATTATGATGATGACATTTTTCACTATTATTTGACATATTTTAGACTCAATGATAAATCAACAAAATCGATATTGAAAGTAAAGCTTTGTTACAGTCCTACTATCAATAAGATTGATTTTAAAAAATGATCTGTCTCACATTAGTTCACATCCTGGGCACATGAGCGCTCTTTAGTGGATGCACTCTTTGTTTCTCTGCTGCTGTTGTGTGCATGAGAGTAGAAATCACTTTGTCGGTTCAGAAACTGAACGTATTTGTCATTAAAAACTGTCCCGTTTTAACATGCATGTGATTAAGTAATTAAATCATTTGATGGTAATGAAAATATATTCAGAAATAGCCCATTTATGTTGCATTCACCTCATAAGTCATGACACATGGATATGTGTAAAGCAAAAACTTAAATGACTTAAATAATTTTGTTGGTTTTTAATTATAGCTTGTTCAGAATCACTAAAAAATAGTTTGACATTTTTATAAATACACTCATTCACTCTCTTGCCGAGAGTTAGACGAGGAGATCAATACCACTTTCATATCTGTCCGTTAAATACGAAGCTGGAGCCAGAGGACAGTTAGCTTAGCTTAGCACAAAGACTGGATACAGGGGGAAGCAGCTAGCCTGGTACTGTCCAAAGGCAACACAATCAGCCTACCAGTAACTCTAAGGCGCAGCAATTAACACGTTATATCTTGTTTGTTTAGTCTGTACAAAAGCTGAAGTTGTGGTTTTATGGAGGTTATGTATTTCATGAGTCTCTGCTGGTTGCCCGTCTCAGTGACGACAAAACTCCAGGCAAAATTCTGCCGCGTATAATCCCCCGTAAAACCACAACTTGTTGTTTATACACTTTGGTTTTTGTATGGATTAAACAAACAAAATATCGCATGTTAATTACTAAGCTTTAGAGGTTCTGGTAGGTGTTTACCTTTGGACAGAGCCAGGCTAGCTGTTTCCCCCTGTTTTCAGTCTTTATGCTAAGCTAAGCTAACCAACTGCTGG
>NTHP01000235.1:1032823-1053521 GCA_003416845.1 Oplegnathus fasciatus
CCGGGGAGTGGGCGGGGCCTGCTCTGATGCATCACACACGTAGCAGCACAGCAGGACAGATCCTCTCTCTCTCTCTCTCTCTCTCTCTTTCTCTCTCTCTCTCTCTCACACTCTCCCTCCCCCTCTCTCTACCTCTCACTCTGCCTTTCATACATACGCCAGAGCGCAGACTGCAGCAGAACGCAGGGCCAGTGGGATTTTCCTCCTCGTACCGGAACAGCCGAGAAACCAGAGAGACAGCTGCCCGCTGAGGAGGAGAGAGACGTTATTCATGGAGGATCCACCGAGGAGCACCTGACCCACAAGCTGCCGAGTGTGTAGGTGAGTGTGTGTTTGTCCGACGTGTGTGTGTCCATGCGTGTGAGTTCACTGCAGAAGCAGCAGCACTGCAGATACAGCGACCGGGGGCTCTGCTCATCCCTCTCTCCCCTCCCCCCACTCTCCTCCTCCTCCTCCTCTTCATCTCCTCTCCTCCCTTCTCTTGGAGCATCCATTAACAAGTAGGGACTTTACCCATTTGTGAGAGCACAGGGCCGTGTATGTTGTGTGTGTGTGTTTGTGAGAGAGTAGAATTGGTTTGGCCACACCTGGACTCAGCAGCTGCAGGGTGGACTCGAGGTGCGCTGGGTTTTTCGTGCCTCATGAGTGATGTGCGCTCTCGTGAGGCACAAATCAAGCTCACCCCTGGTAGTTTTTGAACTGTTTTCAAATAATCCCCCTCCTGCAGGTTTGCATCTGGCTCTCGGACGCAGTTGTGTGGACTCCCATCCCTCCTTCGGGACCGGCCCACTCCCTTCCTACCTGCCCCTCATCCACATTTAAGGATAGGATGCCCGGCTCTACGCCCCTGTGCTGAGGAGGCGTCGGCGGGCAGCAGTATGGGCGCTGTGCTGGCCGGCATCCCCACCACCCCCTCCACCACCGATCTGCCACCACCACGCTGCCCCACCGAGACGGGCGCTCCCCCCAGCCCCGCTGATGGGCGAAGACACTGACGCCACCCCGACGCTCAACCACCGCGGCTTCCTCCCCGACCACAATTATGTGACTGAAGGTAAGAAGATGACAGAGGAAGCTGCATGTGTCTATATGTTACAAAGTGTGTGTTTAAGTGTGCCCCATGTGTGTCTGTGTATCGGACTTCTGGAGAGTGTGTGACAAACTGTGTGTATGCTCGTCTGTTAGATAAAACAAGCTCAGGACGGCTTCCTAATCTTCTGTAAGCTCTGTGTTGATCAGTGTGCAGACAGAGTTGCAGACAGAGCAAAAAGAACTAGGGAACAAAACACTCTCTCCTCTGCAAAATTAAACCACCTCCACCTCTCCTCCTCTCATACTATTTTCTTTTTTCTCAATTTCTTTGTGTCCTGTGCCTTCCATTTCTGATTTTTTGTTTATTTATGCTTTTGTAACCACTTCTTACCTTGTGTACCAGCTGTTTTGTTACACTGCAGGGAAGAATTGATCTGGCCTGTGTCTGAATGTTTGTGTCTGTATGTCAGAGACAGGGAATAGGAGAACAGTTTTTTTTCTGTAACAGAAGACATTTCCTGCATGTCATCTCACGTGCACTCTCTGTTACTTCCTCCTCTTGAATATAACAGACGCAGGTGTCAAATTGAATATTTTAGAGTATCAGATCTTAGACGGGGCGATATTAAAAAGTCCAGCAGCACACAAGCCATGCAAAAACACTGAATTCCTTTGGTTTATTTCATAAAACAGATTATAACCCTGGATAACCCCCCTTCTGCTAATCTCAATTACACCACTAATCTCACCTGCACACTAGTTTCACTGTCCGCCTTCCCTGCCTGTCTGTCTGTCTGTCCCCAATCTGTTTCTTACACTCAGCTCATTGTTCACCACGCCTCTTAGACTAAAACAGGGGATTATCATTTCGAGGTCACGAACGTGTTGTGAGCTCATTTGTGATCCTCGTATCACTGCAGAAAGGGAATTGTGCTTCCTGTGTCTGTGCTGTAATATAATTTCCCTCACACAGAAGCGCATACTGTAGTCAGGGGAGACCTGTAGTGCTGCCTGTTGATTGTGTAAATGTGTATGTGTGTGCGTTCAAGGTATTGTATTGCTGAGATTGAAGAATATGTGTGTGTGCGTCTTTGTTTGTGTCCGTGTGTGCGAGTGTCTTTTCTTATACACACAGTGTTTCCATGACCAACATGTGTCTTTGTCCATTTCAGAAAAGGATTTTGATGACATAGTGGCAGAAAATCAGCCTTAACATCCTTAACACCAGCCATCCATTATTGCCATAGCAACAGTCCGTGATGATAAACATGCTGCTTTTCATGCTTGGCCAATATGACTGACAGGTCGTCTCCACCCACCAATAATGGCAGTATTAATTATTCCACACATCTCAGGCAGACAGAGATTATTCAGGGTGAATTGCTGATGAGCTCACACTAAGGTGGACTCACCACTGAACGCTATTTGTCTGACAGCGCTGTGCAACACATGGACCGCCTGAAAAGAGATAGTTGTAGAAGAATAAGTGCAAATTGTGCTCTAAAAATCAAATCTTGGGAAGAATTCCCCCTAATCACCAAAGACGATAATTTTCTGTCACAAATAAACAAAATGATTCATTACCTGCCTCTTCTTCTACATCCACTCCAACCCCCCTTCACCTTTCCTCCATGTTCACCCCATCCCCCGTCCTCCTCCCCATTTCCATCCCCCACTGCCTCCCCCTCCCTCCCTCCCTCTCTCTCCCCATCGGTCCTCTAATGCAACTCACAGCATTGCCCGGTGCTGAAGTGGCGCGTCTGCCAAACAATTATCCAACAGTGCTCTGAAGGCTGCTCAAACACAATGTGCCTCTGTATGTGTGTGTTAAAGAGAAAGGCAGAGAGGGGTGGTGCATGTGATTTTATGCTTGGGTGTATTTTGTAACCCGTGTGTCTCCATCTTTCTTTATTTTTCGCCTGTGTTGCATTCATATTCATGTCTGTGTCTCTGAGTGTGAGCTGTGTGTCTGCCTATGTATGGGTGTGTGTCTGCAAGGGTTTTCCGTGTGTGTGTGTATATGTGTGTGCGCATACATAACAGTGTGTCTGTGGATCTTCCCGTGGGGATTCCCCTGCCCTTTAACTCCTACAGGGGAGGGATGCTTAACCTCCCTCTACCTTAACGTCCCTCCCCTCCCCTTCCTCCCTCCATCTCTTACTCCCTTCCTGTCACTCCTTTTAAACCCCTCAATGTCTCCCTTTGCTCCAACCTCACTTCCGACTGGAGTGGCATTAGGTTAAAGGATGGATGAGGAAATAACAACAACAATAATTATTGTTATTGCATCAAAATTCTGAAATTTGACAGTTTTGACAGTTTTGTAAGTAAATTATTTATTTCATAAATAATGCAAGCACACTAACCCCCATTATTATTGTGCTCCATATACAAAAGTATCAATGCTGTTAAGTGAAAACTGCAAAATGGTCATTTTTAAGCAGCTAAAAACATCCTAGGTTTTAGATTGATGTGTTTTTGACAGAAGGTAGTTGATTTTGAAAAGGTTTCATAAACGTCAGAGGCTGGAGAATGTCTCAGTTACCCGTAGAGAGAGGCAATCCAGTTATTGGAATTGAAACTGAAAACAAAAAAATCACAAACTTGGAATTGTCTTTGAAACACCATACTGCAAGAACAAAGGGGGAAACAACAATAAGAATTTAATAAAGCCAAACATGTATTATGCCTGTAAAAACATGCAAATATAAATTGTATATGTAACTCTAACAGTAAAAATACCGAATATTTACTGATCACAGCATCTCAGACATGGATATTTACTTGCTCGTCTTCATTTCATATAATTCAAACTGTATTCCTTTGTGTTTTTTGACTGTTCACACAAACTTAACAGTTTAAAGAAATTACTTTGGGCTTTAGCGACCTGTGATGAGCAGATGTCATTATGTTTGACACTTTAACTGACAGATTAATCAATAAAGAAAATAACTGCTAGTCATCATACCTGTATGTAAGTAAGTGAGCTTTCACCAGCTCTCACTGCTCGTCTCTAATTGTCAATCATTGTCACCTCTGGGGAAATGCAGAAAACAGGCCTATTAAGACATATTAAGACTCTGTCCCGTGAGCTGTCTCTCTCTGTCCATCCTGCATGTCTTGTTGGCCTTCCTGCCAAACCCAACATGTGAATACATCATGTTGTATAGATACAGAATGATAATAAATACGCCATCAGTATTTTTTTCTCTGGTGAGTACTCATGGCCAAATGTGGTGATGCAGTAACTCAGTCCCTACCCTTAACCCCACCCACCCTCCCCAATACTTCCTTCCTTCCTTCCCCTCTGCTCCTCCCTGTTGCCCTCCTCCCTCCCTTCCCTTCCCTTCCCTCCATCCTTGCTCCTCTTGCAGGGCTGCTCCTGGCTATAGCCTGAAGAGCTCCGCCCATCCTGTCCACCCCTCTCCACCCTGGAGTCCTCCCCCAGGATGTTGAGCCCCATCCAGGTCCTGTGCTCCGACATCACTACCCTTTCTCTGGAGCCCGAGCCGTTTGCCTCTTACACTGAAGGTGTGTGCTCTATCCTCTTCTATCCCGAAGGTCATATCTGTGTCGCACAGTTGCGCCACGCGACCCCAGTGTGAGATACAAGAGTTTATGTGTGTGCGCCTGTGTGTGTGTGGGTGGATGGATGTGAGAGTGTGTATGTCATTAAGTGTGTGTGTCAGGTAAATTCTCACGTGAGTCTGAGTGTTATAAATATCTTAAACATCACTTTGTCTCTGTCTGTCTGCCTCATCCTTTTGTGTGTCTCTATTTTTGTACCTGCCTCTTTATTTTTGTCTCAGTCTGCCTGCTTCAGTGTGGATCGTGTGCGTGTGTGAGTGTGTGTGATTGATTTCTTTAAATAGTTTGACCAGACGACACCCCATCTCCTTCAAAGCGCAGCTATCTTACCTCTACTTCTATTTGATAGAGAGGAAGTACACACATCCATGCACATCCGTGCGCAGACACTCTCTAAACCTCTAAACACATTTACACTGTACATGTTCTGTGCAGACATTCATACGCACACACATGGAGGGCTACAACTAACAATCTTTTTTTCATTATCAGTTCATGTTCGGATTATTTTCTCAATTTATTGATTAATCATGTGGGCTATAAAATGTCCAAAAATAGTGAAAAATGCCTGTCACAATCTCCCAGAACCTTCAAACTGCTTGTTTTGTCTGACAAGCAGTCCAAAACCCAAAGGTACTTAATTTTTTATCATGAAAGTCTAAGAAACCAGCTAAGTTTAACATCTGAGAAGGTGGAACCAGTTAATTTGAGGCATTTTTGCCTAAAAGAAGACAATAATTCATCAAATATCAGAATCGTTTGGAGAATAATTTTTGTCAACTAATCGTTTCAGCTCCACACACATCCGCGCAGAAAGATTAGAGTGGCAGCGTAAAAAAAAGAGCGAGAGTTTTCTGAATATGGGATTACATTTCAGTATTTATGAGGCGTCGACACATAATCTCAGTTTTCAGTATCGCCGGGGTTACATTGGGTGTAAACCAGCTAAGCTCCTAATCTTTTTTTTATGTTACAGTCTCACAAATCTGTTGGGAAAACAAATTGATTTTTATCCAAAATGAATCACGTGTCGCAGCTTTGAGAATTCATGCAGCTGGAAGACGTCTTTGCAGCAAAGCAGACCAGGATTACAGGTGTATTTCACACGTGAAGCTGAAGCCGGCTCGGTTTGCGATTCTAATTGTTTGTGTCTATAACCATTAGGCTCACACCAGCTCTGCTCCATTGTGCCGATGTGTGTTTGGAGAAATGGCAGGTTCCCCGCTGTGCTGGGCTTAAATCACTCCTCTCCACACATGTGCACCTCTAACACAAACACATGCACCAGTTTTTTTCCAGATAACTCCAAAACTGCAGGACAGGGATCAATTTAACGTCTCCCTCCGGCAATCTCTCCCCTCGTCTCCTTCTCTCCCTCCAACCAGTTTATTTCTCTACAGGGTAATTGAGTACACACACTTGTGCGCACGTACACAGGAAATGCGGGGTGCTTGAGCTGCAGCACGCACACACACTCGCCAACACACACACACACACACACACATCTCCTGCTGAGTGGTGGCTCGTCCTCGCTTTTAAGGAGTGTGTGTTTTTGGCTCGGCTTTAATGGTCCGTGTTTACCCAGACCAAAGATATCTATAATTGGGACTGTAGGACGTCTGCTCCCTTCTCTGTCCCTGTGGTAGCCTTAACAAAAAAAAAAGGAAATCCACCTCCCTCGACCTACGCCACCACCCTCATCTATCCCATAAACCTCCTCTCCTCTCAAGAGCGTCTGCCTTGTCTAATTTCGTAGCCACTGATGAACACTAATCTTAACGTGTGCAGACAATGGTTGGAACTAACGATTATTTTCATTAACAATTAATCCCCCTATTATTTTCTTGATTAACTGAGTAATTTTTACTTTATAAAATAGTGAAAAATGATGATCACAATTTCCTGAAGCCCCGAAGCCCCGTGTGACATCTTCAAATTGCTCGTTTTGTCCAACCAATCGTCCAAAACTCTGAGATGTTCAGTTTATTATCACTTAAGACAAAGGAAAGCAACAAATTCTCGCAATTGAGACGCTGGAAAATGTCTATTATCAAATCAATTATCAAAATGGTTGCAGATTAATTTTCTGTTGATCGACAAGTACATTCAACGACTAATCACTTCAGCTCCAGTAGTCTAAAATGTCAGAAAACTGTGAAAATTGCTTGTTTTGTTCAACCAACATCCCCAACTTTTTATATATATGTAATATAATAATAAACATATATAATATTCAGTTTACAATGATATAAAACAGAGAAAAACAGCAACAATTCGGCATTTTTGTTGTTGATTTATTTTCTGTTGATCAGCTAATCATTTCTCTCTGCACCGGTCTTTGATCGCTGAGGAGCTGCTGTCCTTGTAAACACCTCCCGGTGCATTTGAGTGTTTATGTGTTCAGTGTTTGTCACTTGTGCATGTTTTTTAAAGCTTTGCCGTGTCACTGGGTTCATTCATGTTTGTGTGTTGTTTTGTGTTAATATGTACTGTATGTGTGGGGGCGCATGCACTTGCAGTCACACTGTGTTCCCCCAGCTCCTGCAGTGTGGCGATGAGTCAGACAGGCCTGCTGATGCTAATGGACTGTCTGTGGGAGACAGACACAGCTAGCTTGCTATACTGTAGCACACACATCCACACTATAAGACACTGACTTACAGCCTGACACACACACACACACACACATACACATACACATACACACACACGTTACATCAGTACCAGTGGTGCCTCTTGGAGGAGAGCCACAGCGCTCATGATGATGCTTGTTTCTGCAGTGGTTGTTTGTGTTTTTAGTGGTTTATTTTTCTGTAGTGCTCCTCTAATAAAGAGCATCAGAGAGACAGATGGGTGTGTGTGTGTGTGTGTGAGAGAGAGAGAGAGAAACACACAAAGATGAAGAGGCTTCAGGTTGAGAAAAGACAGGATGAGAGAGGAGCGTGTGTGCTCCATATTTTATTCAGCTATATTGTGTGCCGCTCCTGTGGTTTTGCTTAGCTTAGCTCTTTCTCTGTGCGACTTGAGTGGAGACACAGTTATCTGTGAATGTGTTGGGTGTGCACACACACACAGAGCATCAATCACACACATTTGCTGTGCATCATTACGTGGCTGTGTGCGTTCAAAGCTGCCTGGTGTGCGTACGTGTGTTCGTGAATTTCACTGCATATGTAGGGGTCTGTTTTTGAATGCCATCATGTGTGTGAGTGTATGCATTAATTATCTGCATATCCTCAATTTGGACCATAGCGTCAGCTCCATCTCCTGGTATTAATTTAGAGATGTTTGTTGGTGGACAAAACTGCAGCGGCGTAATTATTTTACCACGCTCCTTCTTCCTGCGAGGATTGGATTGATGAATCCCACTTCCTCCTTCACCAGACTGCCATATACGGCTAACCGCTACGAGTACCGCTGCTACTGGTTGGCTCAGCCTGTTACCATGGCAACCCCTGCTCACCGAAGGACCCCTCCACCGCCTCCGCCCCGGCGCCTCTTCCCTCCACCTCCCTTTCCCATCCTTCCCATTCTTCCACCACCAGCATCACCACCACCACCACCACTCCGTACACGCTAACCTACAGCCAGGCAGCAGAGTGCTGTGGGGGGAGGGATGAGAGAGGGAGAGATGAATGTGGATAGACAACCAAGAAGAAAACGAGAGAGTGAAATGGGGCAAAAGAGAGAAACTGGGGAACACGAGATGAGAGATGACAAAAGAATGCGTGGGGGGGAAGAGGGAGTGAGGGAGCGAGAGAAAGCCTGAAATAGAGGAAAGAAAATGAAACTGAAGAATAAAGAAGGTACTGCAGCGACTTAGAGACCAAGAAATAGTGCACTGACAAGTGGGAAAATGATAGAAAGAAAGAAAGAGGCAACCAGTAATACACGTGTGTGGAAGTGTGTGAGGAATAAGGTTGTGTTAGTGTAGAGATTGAGGAGCAGTCCCTGCCTCCCCTCATCATAAAATCTCTCTCTCTCAAGGCCACCACAAAATAGGCAAGGCTACAGCTTTGAATCACTCCGACTCTCAATAAATACGCTCTATTTTTATTACAGTCAGTGCTTATTGAGGAGCATGTTCTTTCCTATCAAAACTGAGCTCAGTGGACTCCTTTGTGGAAGGCTTGGTGGGATACAGCATCTGAAATGAGTCTTATTTTTAAATCTAATCTATGACATTGAAGATATTATTTGGTTATTTGGTGGTGCGGTAGCAGATTTGAGCTTTTGCTGTGCAGAAATCTCTGTGGGGCAGGACTGCTTTGGAGGCTAGAACACTCGATCAGTGGGTTGTGCCGCTTCTTTCACGATTACCTTGAACATTACTGGAAACTGTAGGTTTTGTGTTTTTAGGTGGCATGGGTTTATATTTTTATAAGATTTTAATGTCAGCTCAGCAATGAGTAGTTTTCAGTAAAAAAAAAACGACATTTTTTATGTTCCCTCAGACACAATTTTATGCAGGAAAATTGGCAGATCTTTATCGTCTTTAGGTCATTGTCTATGGTAGGTTAGCAACACAGAAAATTGCTTCCAAAGTTACATGCAAGCAATTTCACCGCCAATGTTTTTAGATACTTTCATTGTAGCAACTTTAAGACAGATCAGGTGTGTAGTGAAACTGATGCTTTTTCAGAAAATGTTGCTGCAGAACACAGTCTCTACAGTGGCGTATAAAGTGGAACTGGATGCTGTGATAACCCAGTCTTGTTGTTAAACCATGTGTGGAGCCAAAGAGCCCAGCAGTTTTCAGCCGTGACAGAAAGACAGATTCTTCAAAGGAATAGATTTTGACATTTTGGGAAATACACTTATTCATTTTCTTGCAGTAAATTAGATGAGAAGATCAATACCACTCTCATGTCTGTAAGCTAAATATGTAGCGACAACCAGCAGTCAGTTAGCTTAGCTTAGCATAAAGACAGGAAACATGGGAAACGGCGAACCTGGAATCCACACCTCTAAAGCTCACGAATTAACCGTCATATCTCTTTGGTTTATCCCGTACAAAAACCAAAGTGAAAAAATGACAAGTTGTGGTTTTTAAGGGAGGTTACATGCTGGAACGATGTCTTGTCCGGACGCAGTAACGTTGTGGAGTCTCTTCTGGTTGTTTAACCTCCTGGTGACTACAGTAGCTGTTCCTTTAAAATAACGTAATTACTAGTGAACTGATTTGGTCAGTCTGAAAGAATCATGCAAATTCAACCTCTGATTTACTGCCCCACACACCAGCAGCTGAACTGCTGAACTGAGGACTGAACCAGTTTCACCTGGATCACAATGCAGCGTGTTGGTGTGTGTCATGTGAAGACATTTTCTTATCCACATATATATGGATAAAACTTGATAAAGAACGCTTGAGAATCTGTGCGTCTGTTGCGACCGTGGTTGATTATGACCATTCTATCCCGTTACATTAAGATTATCCAGTCACCGAAGCCATCGCCATGGTGATCAGCATCACTACAAACTGTATGTCCTTAACACGGCCTTTCTATTTACAAGTGTGAAAACAGTCCAACCACAGATTTGAAACTTCACAGCTGAGCTGAACATTCAGTTCACTTCTGTTGGTAAACAGACTTCTTTACTTGTTTGTTTTGTTCAGATAAATCAAGTTTGGGGTGATGACAAACCTGAATGTAGGAGGATGACAAAGCAGGTCAAAATATGGGCCTACATCAAATGTTTTCATGATGATGGATTTTTAGATTTATCCATTCACGACCATGGTATTGTTGCTTTTGGAGGGTCAGCAGACTAGACCACCTTGTGTGGCTAGTTTGAGGTTTAGATGACCTGAGATAACTTTACATGGCTTCATACCAGGTCATCTACATCCTCCCATACCACCTCTTTTTTATTGAACCTTGCTTTATAATTACTTTAAAAGAGATTTTTTCTACCTCCAGAGCTGCTCTGTCTGCAAATAAATATTTACAAATAGAAGTTAAATCTGCAGTACGAAAGGGAGGTAAAAGGAGGAGAAGTAGACAGAAGGACAGGGAGGAGATTACATGCAGCGTTAAACCAGATTCAAGCTTCACATATCACACTGGCATGCCCTTCATTAGACCGAGTGCTTTCTGTTTCACATGCAGTGTGTTGTGTGATGCAAGGAAGGTCTACTGAAAGCATCGAGGCAGTAAATGCTAAGTGGTTAATAACGTGCTTACTCCTCATATTACAGTGTTTGTCACTGAGTCAGACTGTGTTGGTGTTTCGGGACATGGAGCTAGTGACGGGGACATTGTCGCAAATATGCAAATTAATGTACTGAATAATGACATTTGAATGATATTTAATCACTAAATACGCTCCGAGTTGTTTTTACACTTTAAGACACTACAGAAAATATAGAGTACATAATTATCCCTCCACACACACACAAACACACACGCGCGATGAACTCAAGTTACACTGTAATCTTGTCATAGTGTGCGTCATTGTGTGTGTGTCACACTGGCACACAGATAACACCTGTGCCTCATGTGAAACAGCTGTGTGTGTGTGTGTTTGATTTTCTGTAAGTTGTGACGGGCTAATAATATATATAATGTGTATTTTCTCTGAAAGCTCACACACAGTTGCAGAATATTTGTGTTACTGATCAAATATTGTTTTATTCTACACATTAATTTGCATATTTTAATCCACTTACATGTTAATGCATTGACTGTTGACTCGGCTTAATAATTTAGAGTCAGATAAACAGATTATAAGATGAATGATGATGTGTGGTCAATTAGCTAATGGCTCCTCTTTCTCTCTCTTTCCCTTCTCATTCTTCCCCCTCTCTCTTTCTCTCTCTCTTCCTCTATCTTTGTCTCTCCCCAGCTGATATCATCTCCACTGTTGAGTTCAACCACACAGGAGAGCTCCTGGCCACAGGGGACAAAGGGGGCCGAGTGGTCATCTTTCAGAGGGAACCTGAGGTAGGCACACGCGCACGCCAACTCTCACACACTTCCACTCATACACACAAATGTGCCATTTTTCATTCCAGCTCTGAGAGCAGTGAGGAACACACACCGTTCCCCTCAAGCTACAGTCTAGATTGATTGATAAATAGTTGATGCTTCTGCTGTGTCAGGGAGTGTATCATTATAGCTGTGCAGAGTCCACGCCGTGCTATTTCTTCACATGATCAAGGTGACGGACACCAGCTCAGGCCCGGGGTGTTAACATCGCTCCGTGCTCGTACAAGTGCACTTTTTTTTTTTACCCTTACTTCCTTTTCCTTTCCCGCAGAGCAAGACTGAGCCATTCTCCCAAGGAGAGTACAATGTCTACAGCACCTTTCAGAGCCATGAGCCCGAGTTCGACTACCTTAAGAGTCTGGAGATCGAGGAGAAGATCAATAAGATCCGATGGCTGCCTCAGCAGAACGCCGCACACTTCCTCCTCTCCACCAATGGTGAGAGACCCCACAAACACACACACACATCCTTTCGAGGAACCAGGAAGATGTGGAAGTAGTGATGTGCTTGGTTGATATTTTGTGAGAAAACGCTTTAATTAATTGAACCAGTTTGAATGATTTTGTTTTTAAAAGGCGTTAAAGGGCATGGTTGGGCAGTTGAAATTAAAATTATTTGAGTTTTTTGGGTGAGGAAGCAGATTTTCCCTCGCTTAAAGAGAGAAGACTCGCTGCTCGTGTAGCATCACATTTCTGTAGTGCATTAGGAGTTTGTCTGCCTCGGATAAGAGGTCCATCATCAGTTTACATTCTGAGTTTTACGGCCATGTTGGAAGATCTATAGATTTTCCCTGAGCGCCCTGTTATTGATTTATTTAAGTACTATATTATTTATGATTGAGGGTATGAAAAATGTAAGACCTGCCTCAGCAGTTGCTGCTGCTGGAAAGCCCGCTGTCATTTTTTCAATAAAATACAGAGACTTTCTGTGTCTGTCAGTGTTGATAAAACAAAACCTCGCTGTTAGCTCATTTAGAGTTTCACGCTGTCTTTCAGAGCTGACAGTTTGGAGAGTGGTGGATCATCTTGTCTATTTAGTCATTTAATTTGGATTCAAGTGCCTGAGTTGACTGTGTCTTTATGCTAAAAACCTAAAACAGCTCTTTTAGGCTTTTAGTTTTACCAATTTGAGATGAAATTCTGTATTTGGCCTACTCTGATATGTTTAATCACATCTAATCTGAGATCTCCGGATAGCTTCCTAACCTCAGAGCCTATCAACAAGTACCTTTTATTCATTTGTTGCACTTCCAAAGTATATCTGATTGCTTCATGGACCTGTCTGTTTCTCAGATAAGACCATTAAGTTGTGGAAGGTGAGTGAAAGAGACAAACGGCCGGAGGGATACAACCTGAAGGATGAGGAGGGTCGCATCAAAGACATCTCCACCGTCACCTCCCTACAGGTAATCTATCTATCTATCTATCTATCTATCTATCTATCTATCTATCTATCTATCTATCTCTCTGTCTCTTGCACACATTCAAACATTCATAAGTGCAGTAGGTTGTGCAACAGAACTGGGTCAGTGGGTACAGATGTGTTTGCATGTGCAAAAATGGGTCAGTGGCACAATGGTACATGTGTGTATGCATGAGTGTGTGGGGGTGGAGAAAACCTTGATTTCCAGCTGTACAGAACTGCACAACATCTGCACTGGATCTAAATTAGTCAAAGCATCAGTGTTTCTATTTGTGGTGAATTCTTGGTAATCTGGACAGACGCAGATCATGTGTGCCTGTGTGTGTGCATGTCCATGTATAGCATGTTCTTCTTTGCAGAGGTCTGAGAACATGTGTGTATAGTGATGGTGCTCCCACTGTGCTGTATGCAAATAAGGACACTCATTTAAGCTGTGTATAAAAATGTAAATCATGCATCGACAAAGAAATTGTGTGTTAATGCAAATGTCAAGGTATGAGCAGCCGAATGCGCTGTAAGTCATGCACTGAATCGGCTCTTGATCTTGCTATCAAGCAAACAATTTAGGGTTCTAGCAATGATTTATTATTGATGTCAAAGGAAGTAATGGATTAAATATTTATTCATGATACAATAAAATGATTTCAATTTAATCTACTTTCTGTATCTTGACCGTCTTTCCTCTCCTAATCAGTTAATGGGATGTTAAACTGCTCTTTTCAAGGTGCCGGTGTTGAAGCCGATGGACCTGATGGTGGAGGTGAGCCCGCGGCGCGTCTTTGCCAACGCCCACACCTACCACGTCAACTCCATCTCCGTCAACTCCGACTATGAGACCTACATGTCAGCCGACGACCTGAGGATCAACCTCTGGCACCTGGACATCACCGACCGCAGCTTCAGTATCCTTTGTGGGTGGTGGTGTGCGTGCAGAGTGAGGAGAAGAGAAGACAAACATACACACCGTCATGTAGGAACACACATGCACAAACACACATAAAAGCAAGAATAGATTTATTAAAGCACAAGGACACAGATAATTAATGCACACATTAACACATAGATGCTTATACACACTCAATAACCAATCCCTGCCCATACACACACACACACACACACACACAACACATTCCCACATTGCAAATCCCACTTTGTTGTATAAAGAAATGCACAAGGACACACAGTGTTGGGGGAGGGGAATATTATTCCAGAGGAGTGAAAGTGTAGCTTAATGAATAATTCAAATGCTGCATAAATATTTCAGCCCCTTTCTGAGTTCTAATCCAGCTCAATAGGACACAGTACAGTCACATCCCTGACCCAGACAGGATTTATAATATTACAATTTATCTGAATATGGAATTACTTTCCTCCCAACAATCCCCCCAAGATATATTTATATTGCTTTGCTTTATTTCTTCTGTGAATTATTTGCATTGTGTTGCTTATGTATACATTTACATACACTTATGTGGATTATGGACCTGTGTGGGTTTCAGTCAGTTAGTGAATAAAGCTGATAAAAGGATGAATGAATGAATGAATACATACATACAGTGTGGTGGACTTCAGCAGGTAAAAACACTTCAGGCTGAAACAAACTGGGAAGTTGACACCTCTTTGTTGTTTTCCTGAGCGATGCTTTCTCTCAGACATCGTTGACATCAAACCAGCCAACATGGAGGATCTGACAGAGGTGATCACAGCGGCTGAGTTTCACCCCCACCACTGTAACTTGTTTGTCTATAGCAGCAGCAAAGGTACCCTGCGCCTCTGTGACATGAGAGAAGCAGCGCTGTGCGACAAACACTCCAAATGTGAGTAAACCTGCGGAGAGCTGGGATGGAGACGTACAGTACACATCATGTTTCTCTCCAGACGGGTCCTTAAGAGGTCAAAATGTCTGATACTGCATTTTTCAGTCTATAAACAACATTTCTCAAAGCATACCCCAAGTTTTTAGATGAATGTCCTGTCTTTAAGGCAGCCATACTTTTCAATACATGCAGTCCATGGTTTTAGTTGCCTGCATGTTTTTAGCTATGCTAGCTATGGCTCTGGGATGGCAATATCGGTCGGCCCACCATTTTCACCCAGACTGAAATATCTCAACAACTATTGGATGGATTGCTGTAAAATTCTGTACAGATATTCATGGTTCCCACATGATGAATCTGACTAACTGTGGCGATCCCCTGATTTTCCTCTAGTGCCACCGTGAGGCTCACATTTGTAGTTTTGAGTGAAATATCTCTGCAACTATTGGATGGATTGACATGAAATTTGCCACACACATTAATGCCCCCCGCAGGATGAATTGTAAGCACTCTGGGGATCCCCTGACTTGCACAGGCTTGCTTAAGCTACCTAATCCATCACAGTGGATCGTTATCATTAGTTTGCTTTATTTATGTGTGGTTATGTAGTTAAGAGAGAGAAATCTACAAAATTTTCATTTATTGGAACATAAATGATCTAAAATCAAAAGTGCAAGAAGTTAAATTTCCTTATAGTTTAAGAGGACAATGCGTCTCTTTTGAGCATTTTTTTCACCATTTGATAATATTTCTTTCCACTGCAGGTCCATTATTTCACTAATATAGAACTTGGTTAGTTTACCCATAAATCTGCTGTCCTAAAGGGACAACAAATCAATTCATGGCACATTTTCTCTTATGCCTCAGATTTATGTTCTCTTTTCACCTTTTTTGTTCCTGTTTACTTCCAAGTTGAAATGGCCAGTTTCCCATGTGTTTTACAGCTCTGATCACTATGAGTCACTAGTGCAGTGAACACTGCATATTGTGTTCAGTGGAGCTCCCCAACGAGCGACAAGGGATTTAATTTTTGTTTGTTACATTCAATAAGAGATGCCTGTATTTACTAGGTTTCTTTCTTTGTATTGTTATTTGTAGAAGACCTTTGATTGTTGCATTCAGACAACAACACTTGTCCATAAATATACAGAAGTCCCCTGTACGGTCTGTCTGCCTCGTAGACTACAGTCAACATGGCGGCTCATCTGAGAGATTTCTTTATGTGTACATGAGATAAAAACACACATACCCAGCTGTGTTTCTGCATGGCATCTGGTTTGACAGCACTCACCCTCCTCTCCCTCTCTCTCCCTTATTCTCCCCCATTCTCTCCAGTGTTCGAGGAGCCCGAGGACCCCAGTGCCCGCTCCTTCTTCTCTGAGATCATCTCCTCGGTGTCGGACGTTAAGTTCAGCCACAGCGGTCGCTACCTGCTCACCAGAGACTACCTGACTGCCAAAGTCTGGGACCTCAACATGGAGAGCAAGCCCCTGGAGACGTACCAGGCATGTGAAAAGCATGTTAAAATATACAAAACACTAGAATGAATATTTTCTCTCAGGCTCAGCTATTGTGATGAGATTCCTTCTGGCAAGGAGCAGATGTACTCCAGGAAAGGTGAATCGATCAGCAGTCGAGGAAGCATAAACATATTTTCTTCTTCATCTCCCAGAGGGCTGAAATCATCACAGATCACACTAAAAGAATGATGTTGAATGATCCTAATTTTTCTACAACTTTAACCCAGTATAAGCTGGAAATTCCTGCCGCTGTATATGGGTATGCCTCAGTTTATTGGCTGTTTTATTCTTGCTTCATCAGCTGACTGTTAACATTCAATCATAGCTGATAGCCTTCGTGACCCGACAGTTCTCATTATTTCTCTGCTCATTCCCTCATGCCAACAGCACAAGCTGCTGCCTCAAAACCCTGCTCATGTGGGTTTTTTTTAAATGCTTTTTTTAATAAGATTTTATTTAAATACATAAACCAAGATCACAAACCACAATTACATAAGATTACACCCACGTGAAGATAAACAAACCAACGATACAAACAAACTAACAAACACACACACACTGTTGCTGAAATAAGCAATAACATTTATTTTTGTTCTCTCTTGAAAATAATATTTGACATTATGGACATTTTCAGTTTTTCTATTATGTACCTGGATTACAGTTCATTTGTCCACATCTGTTATGTTATTTATTCAATCCAAAGGCCAACACAAACACAATTAACTTAACTATGCAGATTGATTCAATTAAATTCGTCCCTTCATATGTAACATACATTTATTCCATATTCCTTTCTAAATCTCATTTACTACATTTAGATTCTTACTTCTTTTTAATGACATTAATGACATGATGTTGTTCTAATGAATGAATCTGACCAGTTTCAATCTGACCAGTTTTTAAATGATGGCACATTTGGACTGTGTTCTGTACTTTTTTCTCATAAAAGTTTTATCTCAGAGTGCCTTCTGTTCTCTTACACCTCCGACACCTGCTGTCACCAGTTAGTCCTGCTTATGTGTCAAATGTTTTGGTATCTTTGATAAGTCAAAACACAAAATGAGGGAAAATCCTTTGGAGTCACGGTGTTCATCCCTCCAGGAGAGTTCATTAGACATTAGAGACATTAGAGAATCTATTCCAATCAGCACTGAAGCTGTTCTTGTGGCTTGTGGTGGCCCGACACCTTACGAAGACACTTTGTGTTGGCTTTTCCTTTAATTTGTCACCCATTTGCTTCTCTGAACTCCATGAAACATAGTTCACATGTTTGTTTATGTGGGAGGTTTATTCTTCCAGCACAAGCCTCAGATTGTTTGAGCAGAGCTTCTTCTAACAGCAGAATCGTTTGTATTAAATGCTCACTTCCTTGACGTAAGTGTTAAAATCACTGTTGTGTCATCCAAACTGCTACAGCAGGTGACTAACTGTCCCTTTACTGAAAGAGGGCTTTGTCATCCTGGAAATGTTCATGATTGGAGACAGAAATGAATCATGGGAGGACGGCTGTCTCTCAGAATCACAGTACTTGCTGATGATTAGATTTTTCCAAAACCTTTTAAGGATAATTGGATTGATTACGAGCCAGAGAATGCGCTTCTTCTCGTCAGTGCAGAATCACCAGAAACCCTCGCTTTGGCCCAAGTTTTATAATCTATAGATGCATCCCTGTGTGTTTGGCAGATTAATACGTGCGTGAGACAAACACAAACAGTAAATGATCATCATGCTACGTATGTGGGATAGAGATTAAGTGGGCTTGACATGCTGTTGAAAATGTACACATACAAAACTAAGTCCTAAGCTGATAAAAAGAGCTTTTTTTTCCTATTTTTGCGTGCTATGTTTTTTATCCACACTCAGTTTGTCTCTTGTGTCACTTCTAAGTGTTTAGAATAGGCCACACCAGCTTCTGTTCAAGCATTTATGCGCAGTAGAAGTTATTTATCAACTCCTTTTTTCAGTGTGTGTTTAGTATTCCTGCCGCGGGCGTGTGGGTGAACATGTGTGTGTGTGTCTGCCTGACGTGTGAGGGCCCGTGAGGCAGCCAGGAGTGGGAGGCTAAGACGCACTGGAGCTATTTATAGGCCACCGAGCCTCCACTCATAAAGTGAAACGGGAAGGAGGGATACCTTACACAGCGCCCAACACCTAGATCTGCAATGCAGCACGGGGAGGGAGGAAGGAGGGAGAAGAGGGGTGAGGGTTTGGGAGGGAGTGTGAGGAGGAGAGACGAGTGAGGGGAGAGGTTGTAAATGAGAGGAAGAGAAAGAGGGAGGGCAGAGGTTGAATGGAGTAAACGGAGGGAGAAAAAGGATTTCAGAGTTAAACTGCTCTTATTTTGGTAAATTTACACTCTTCTCCCTCCTGGAAGATGAAAAAATGGACAAATCCACGAGGGATGAGGCTCTGTACTCTAAATCAGACATCATGCGGACTGGAAAAAAAACAAAAAAAAAGACTGAATATTCAACTTCAGCTGACACTGTATCATTTCCCCCCCGAGCAGAAAGACCCATAGGGGAAAACCGAAATGTCACCGGGTTTGATGTATAACCATGAGCCGACCTCAGCTTGACCGTTTATTGATCGCGAGGCGACTGTTGACTGCTGACTTCATGCAGAATGTGAAAATGGGGGGCTTAATGCAGAGCGCGGCGGCTGGAGGAAGGTGTAGATTTCAACCCCTTGCATCACAGAGCGGACACAGTGCTGACACAGGCAGGTCGAACAAAAGCACGAGGGAAAAGAGTTATTAGTCAGTGAATATGTGTGTGTGTTCATGTGTGTGTCTCTATTATCATGCCCTTGGTGGGTTTGGATGTTAATGGATTTACTGATATGGAAAAGGAGTTTAGATTAAAATGTACTCCTGGCCCTCGTATTGCTGAGGGCTGGTGTTGTGTCTTATTAGAGTTGCCTTCAGGGAGGTTTATGTTACAACTTGCCCACATTTAATGTGTTTTGTCTGTGCTGAGCTTTGTGTGTGTGTGTGTGTGTGTGTGTGTGTCTTCTGCTCACTTTTCTATTTATAGGTTATATAGAGAGTCAATACCTGTGAGTGAAGCAGCTGTGCTGGACTCATTTTTAATCATGCCCATGTTTGTGTGTGTGTTCCTCCAGGTTCACGATTACCTCCGCAGCAAGTTGTGTTCCCTTTACGAAAACGACTGCATCTTTGACAAGTTTGAGTGTGCCTGGAACGGCTCGGACAGGTACCTGAAGTGTCTGGATGTGTCTGTGTTGTTGTGTGTTTCTATACTAAATGTCCCAACATGAGAACATGTAAAACTTGTATATATTTTGTGTTTGGTGTTTTATAAGTTAATAAATGGGTTTACATTTAAAAGATCACAAATTACTTACCCATAAAGGTACAGTATCTTGCTGTTACTGTTTAATGTGCTGTGGTTTTGAGATGTCCCTCTATGAGAAATATTACAATTCAAAAGCAACAAAATCTCCTTTGTCCCGGCTGCTCTGGATAATCCACAGACTTAACTGTGAACAGTTCTATTCTAAAAAGTAGTTCCAGTAAAAACTGTTATTTTCCTGGATTATCCAGCATAACCAGGACATTGTTTTCCAAAAGACAAATTACTTTTGTTTTTCAAAAGTAGTTTTTCAGTGCTGTGAGTCAGTGGTGGAACGTAACTAAGTACAATTACTGAAGTACTGTAGGCTACTTAAGCACAATTTTGAGGTATTTACTTAGTTCCATTTTATGCTACTTTATACTTCTAACCCTTCTACTAGTTCAGAGGGACATATATTTTCACCGCACTACATTTATTCAACAGCCATACTAGTTAGTTTTCTGAATAATATTTTATTTGCAAGACATATAATCACCTTACGAAATATGATGCATTGTTATAGATTAAATTACTCAACCGTACATAAAGCAGTTGGGGGACATTCGCCATAATTAGTACTTTTACTTTATATACTTTGAATACATTTTACTGATAATACTTTTGTACTTCTACTTAAAAGCATAATGAGTAGGATTCGTCAGTTGCTGTTTGTAAACGCAACATTCAAAGTTGGCCCCTCCTCCCCGGCTCAAAGCACATGTCCTTCTGGTGGTCCCACGTGCTTACAATCTTTTCACTGGTTGCTACGTTTTTATAGAGTCCTGTACCTCATACCCTGCGGGCTGTTATTGGCTGGGGGCTACACACCACTGCGCAAAGGGTGATGCCCAGAAATGTCCCAAACACAGCAAAATAAGAACATCCAGGCAGAGATCAGGGTCTCTGCAGATACAGACCCCACCACACACTTCTAGTGGGTCATAAGTGATGATTGAGAGGGATTATTTTTGTAT
>NTHP01000235.1:1053603-1118037 GCA_003416845.1 Oplegnathus fasciatus
ATATTATTGAATTATAATTATTGTTGCACTAACGTGTACATCTCTTTAATGTTGCAGCTGGTAAAGATGGAACTAATTTCAAATACTTCATATAGCCTACTTTACCTGCTGGGTAGCCTGTGAATTTTTCCTCTACAGATCAATAAGGTTTTATCTTAATCTATAATATTACATCATAATTTATTCATTGATTATATTTTGTATTATTAATCTGAATCTGAAAAGTAACTAGTAACTAAAGTTATATAAATGTAGTGGAGTAAAAAGTACAATATTTGCCTCTGTAATTTAGTTGAGTAAAGTATAAAGTAGCAGAAAATGGAAATACTTGAGTAAAGTACAAGTACCCCGAAGTTGTACTTAAGTACAGTACTTGAGTAAATGTACTTTCCACCACTGCTTTTACTTAAGTAAATGATCTGAATTCTTCTTCCACTGTTGCTATGAGCACCACAAAACATAACCAAATAAAACTGAAATCTTCTTGTAATTTGGTGGAAGTGGCCCTTTAAGTTAAGGACATGTAGTGGAGGGTTAAGGTGTGTTTCAATGAAGATCCTCAACAGTTAAGAGAGAAAAGAGAATGAAAGTTTCCAGACTGCAGCAACTGATCCTCTCTCTCCTCTCCCTCTCTTCAGTGTGATCATGACCGGAGCCTACAACAACTTCTTCCGCATGTTCGACCGGAACACCAAACGCGATGTGACCCTGGAGGCGTCGAGAGAGAGCAGCAAACCCCGAGCTGTCCTGAAGCCACGGAGGGTCTGCGCCGCCGGAGGCAAGCGCCGGAAGGACGACATCAGCGTGGACAGCCTGGACTTCACCAAGAAGATCCTCCACACGGCCTGGCACCCGAGCGAGAACATCATCGCCATCGCCGCCACCAACAACCTGTACATCTTCCAGGACAAACTCAACTCTGAGATGCATTAATGAACGGGACGTCAGCGGTGGATACAAATGAGTTTACACCTGAACACACAACTATGCCAGAATGTACACATTTACGGACATACACGCACGGGAATATGCCTAACACACACACACACAATCAGAAAACACACACACATCTAGGTCTACTCTTTGACACACTCCCTCACCTCCTCCCCAGCCTCCCAGAACTGAAAGGACCTAGAAAGGGCTAGAAAGGGAACGGGCTGGATTACGCAATGGATTATGGATTGCAAAATTTGTCCAAACTGTGGATTTCTTGATTGTTAACCTCTGGATTGTGCTCGATGGTGTGTTGATTGCTACAGCTCAGCTTCTGAAGGGGATAACCCCCCCCGCCTCCCCCCGCCCCAGACTGGAGACGTTTACATGTTTGTCTTTTTTTTTCCTTTTTTCTTTTGGTTCTTCAGGCTCTTTTGCTTTCTCCACCTCCTCCTCCTCCTCTCCTTTCTGTATTTGTGTGCTCGAGCAAAGCCTATTCTTATCCCTTGCCCACTGTTTTGTGTAACAAAAACCCTTCGTGGTTGTCGACCAGCGGCACTGATGAGGAATTGGGGCGTTTATGTAACTGGCTGTTTGTTTGATTTCAAATCAGCTACCCCACTTCTGTTTTTGTCACTTCTTGTTAAATGATGTTAATGATGGTAATTATGATGACAATGACAATTTTAAAATGACATGTGTGATGTGCAAGGATGAACTCGGGACCCTCCCCTTAACCCAAGTGCACCCAGACGCCTCTGAGCTCAACTGGACTGTGTTCAGTGAGGTAAACCAGTTACGGTCCTGCAGATAGAAGCAGAAGTTAATAGGTTATTACACCGCGGCCTAATATGAGGACACACTCTCATATCTGCTCCACACACTGTGTTTCAGTCATTAATGTTTTCTGTGCTGAAACAGGCCCGTCACCTTCTCAGATTGTGGATTCTGCTTCTGGTCCGGGGCTGCGTCGTGTGCTACTTTGCCGTTAATTACAACTCAAATCAAGCAAAAAAAAAAAACAATTAAAAGATGAACTAAATAATTTCAACAATCAAGCAAAAAGATGCTGCATGTAAAACCAATTTAGCCTAGGTGTTTATAAATTGACTGACTGACTGACTTGGCTGCCTTCTTAACCATTTAGACCCAGCTGTACAAAGGCTTCAGGGGCCCCGGGGCCCCATGCAGCACGAGTAACCATAGATGGCCGAGCTCTCCTACCTTTATTTGTGTCTTCGGACACTGAAGCATGTTTACCAGTGTTCGGTTCATACACTTACATGTACATTTTGAATGAAGCCGTCCAAGAATCAGTTTCTACTCGATTGAAACTGAGAACCAAGAAGAATGGGGAATGTTTTCATTAATGTTGTTCTCTAAAAGAAAAAAGAAAAAAAATCAAAGGGCCTAAATGGTGTCTGTATATATCAACTCTGTTTTTGACATGTATGAGGTTTTTGGTTTTTTTTTAACATCCATAAACGGACTGCGGACTCGATCATCTGTATCGACGACTGCCTCCAAAGCTGCAGCAGAGAGATGGTACTTTAATCTCTTCAGCCTTCCTCACTGATTACTTTGCTGATGTGCAGAAGCTTTTATTTTTAGAGAACAGTTTATTCTTTTATTTATCCTTTTATTTTGGAAACATCTATCAATTTTACTCCACGTCCCGACCAAACTAATGTTGATTCACATATTTTTGTGTTAATGTATGTTGATGACAAACTTGTCAAATGGACAGTTATAAATAATGTTAATATGTTTTTTTCTGAATAAAGATTTCAACGAAATTGCATCCAACGAGCGTACATCTGTGATTTTTATTGCGGTGTAATTATGTAAAACCCATAATAATTGCCAGTGCCATTATGGAAATGTGCACACTTTATAGCTTCAGTTTATATGAGCCTATAAGGGGTCATCATTACTGTCTGTGATACTCTGAAGTCATGTGGTCTGAGGCACCACCTAGTGTCATTACACACTTATTACATCTGGAAACTAAATGACTGGCACACCAATGCCTCCTAAACCCTCTCTGCCCCGCTTTGGAAGCCAAAATAATTACACTTCCCCTGTTTGCAACTGGTGAAGTCTGTCCATCTTGTATTTCGCAGGCCGTATTGCTTTCTGAATAAATCCTTCTAACCTGAATTTTGATCTGAGCACTCATGTTGTTCCCAAATGAATCACATTCACAGACTTTATTCACAGCAGACATTTTGACTTGTCATAGCAGGAAAAGCACAGGTGGGATCGATCACATTAAACCTGCAATAATTGATTTTTTTGGCCACTTGGGAGGAGGAGGGGGACACACTGAACACAACATTGACTTGTCAGTTAACTGTTTACACATCCAGCAGTCACGGAACAACATTATCATTCATTTGGAGTCGTGTTTCTGACCACCGGATCAATGTAAGTCCAATATTCACTCTCTTTTTGCTGTTTCTGGTCTCCACCAACTCCTGAGGGAAACATCTGGCTCTTTATCTGCTAAATGCTCCACTATGTTCACCAGCTAGTCAGTAACTGTGTCAGTCCGCTGTTTGGTGCTGAGCAGGTAGTGTACTGTGGGTTTTTACAGCTTTGTCACTAAAAACAGCTGCCTGCTGCTGAGAGCAGTGAGAGTGAACCAAAACAGTAACGTTTCGGGCCGGACAGCTAAACAATGAGCTGAGACTGACTATAATGCTCCATAAAACTGAGAGGAGCAGCAGATTCAGGTGATAATCCTCAATGGGTTCATCTCTACAAGCGACCCCTTTCACATTGTTTAATATGTTTATGTTTTCACAAAACATATAGATTATAGCCACTTTAACGATGCCTCCGTTCCAGCAGTGCAGAAATGTGTGTGTTTGACTGTGAAAAAGGTCCACTCAACTTCAGGTCCTCTCCACATTTTGCATGGCTCAATGGCTCTGCGACCCCAAGTTTGGGAACCCCTGCATTATGGATATAGACCTCACAGCAGACATTTTGACTTATCATACTGTAGTAAGAAAAGCACAGGTGTTCCTAATAACATTAACGATGGCTCTGTCGTATTCTGTGACAGTGAGCCAGCATGAACAACACCAGGACCCTGAAACGAGCCGCTAAATGGAATTCATCCATCATTCATTTTTATTATTTACTGTTGTTTTCCTACTGTGACATCTCAAAATGTCTTCTGTGAACAGTATGGGCAAAATAAACACTTAGCACTTGCTTATAAAGGCAGGACTAAGCTGCCTCAAACCTTAAAATGTTGTTTAAAATCAATATAATGCAATTAATGTTAAAGAAAACAGCAACAAGCAAATGTTTTCATTATGTTTATGGATCACAGTACAGAAAACAGTAGTGACATCCTAACTTAAAACACATCATCACTCGGGGGCTGCAAATATTCAATATATTAAATCTCTGCACAGCAGAGAAAGAGACAAACAAGGGAGGAGAAAGAGAACAGCTCGAGGAGAAAAAGACACACGAGAACCGAGAAGAGAGAGATAAACTTTGACAACTGCTCTGTAAGAAATACAAGCGCAGATGCAGCTGAGCTTTTTAAAGGTTAAGGATTAAAGACATGATTTAGTCTATTCTCTTCCATGTCTTACAAGGCACTTGTAAATAATTTCCAATACCAACCATTTCAAAAAGGCATACTGGACATATACTGTAAATGTTAAATGATAAAGCTCGGCAGCAAAGGAAACCCTTATGAGTTATCATCAGTATTACAACCTTTTGTGTAAAAAAAGAAACCTTTTCTTCTTTTATTTGTCGGCCACAGACACAACGGTGAGAGTACAGTTCAACAAGGAAACTGTAAATGTAAATACTGCTGATTTTGGCCACAAATATTTGATTAACATACATAAAAATGGGTGCAGCAGACACAGTGTTTGTACAACCAACAAACAAAATTAAAATTACTTCATTAACAGACTGAAGCGCAGCTTAAACTGGATGAAATGCACAACTGACCACAGCGGAGAAGGTTTAGGTCGTTTTTCTTACTTTAGTGTTAGGCAGTAAATTAATTATTCTAAAAACCTTATTAATTTGTTTCTCCCCTTTGTAAATTAAATTTCATTACATTGTGTATTCTCACACATTTTGGCTCAAAAGCTATAAGAATGCAAACACACACGCTTGCTCAAGTTCAGACTTACAACAGGACTGACACCACGAAGGTCTCAGTCTCTGTCCACCCTCCTACAGTACAAAGTAACTCGCCAGTATCGCAAATGTACCATCATTAATGTTCTCCAACTGAAGATAGTATTATCATTATCATATTTATTTCTCCCAGAGGTGTGTTTGCCGGATCTGTCTCTCTCCCTCTACCCCCCTTCCTGTGTCACAATCTCTGTTTCAGCCTCCGTCTCTGAGTGTTGCACTAGCTGAGCGGTCAGGAAAGGGTTGAAGAAGAAGTCAAAACCAAACTGGAGAGCGCTCTGAGCCGTGCGCCTCCAGTCGTGTTCAATCTTGTACTGCCGGCGGCTGGGCACGTGGGCGTTGGCGCACGACATGCAGTGAATGGCTTTCAGTTCAAACACGGGCCATTTGGAGCCTAAGCGACCCTCCAGGATGGTGCTGAACTCCACCAGGCTTCCTGTGTTTAAGTGCAACAGCACAGACTTGAACTCATTACTAGCCCGCAGAACGATGTCCTTAGTTGCATCCTCGTCCTCTATGATCGTCCCGTTCTTGGACTTCCTCTCCAGCGGCATGCCCATTGTAACTTCGAATTTATATCGATCGAAGCGTTTGATGTGGCATTCGTGCTTGGCCAGTTTTTTAAGTTTACAGAGGGGGTCTACTGGAGGAGGAGCTGGGGCAGGCAGAGGCTGGGGCTCAGCTGTGACGTTGTTCACCTCCTCACACAAAGGATACGGCTCACCATACAGGCATCGCATCCAGTTTCCCATCAACACAGGCAGCAGGTTGATAACCGAATGCGGCCCGTTCTCAATGTCGGTCACGCGAACGTATTTGAAGCGTCCGGTCCAGGTGACGCGGTGTCCTTCGAGATGAGAGCAGAGAATCTGAGTTTGAGCCATGTTGGACTCTTTCCAGGCCATAGGGCCGCAGAGGTTGCTGTACTCAGGCCACGTCAGGGTGGAGTTATAAACCTTCATGCCTTCAGACCTGTAGACGTACATCCAGCAGAAAAGCACCACCGCACTGAGCCACACCAGGATGAGCTTGACAATGTTGCTCCGTGACAAAGAGCGAAAAACCACGATGGGGTTGAGGCTGAAGCGGGTCCAAAGCCTCAACACTACTGGCACGAAACAAATTGTTAGCGTGACCACCATCTTGGTCACCTCCAGGGCGAGAAACCACTGCAGCAACTGGATGATGAGCATTGCAGCTACACCCAGTGAGAGTATAGGAAGGGCGAACAGGAAGAGGAAGTAGCCGACGCAGGTGCGGATGAGTCCTATTGCAGAGGCGTTATTAAGGAACACCAAGCTGAGCTCACACCAGGTGAAGCAAACCAGGTAGGGCACCAGGCACAGGTAGGTGCCCTTGAAGCCTCTCATCTGGGCCATACGGAAGAGGAGATAGAAAAGGTGTCCGTATAGAAGACACGGCATCCCCAAGTTAAACACCACTACGTCCCCTAGAGGCACAGAGATGAACGTCATCCCGAAGACCCTGATGAACCAGAGGGAGTCCGGCAGGAGGTGAGTGAGGGAGCACGCTCCGGAGAGGACCTCTGTGAGGAGGGCTTTACGAGCGAAGAGCTGAGCAGAGGCGTGAAGGCTGAGGAAGGCGGTGACGGTGAAGAAGAGAGCGACAGCAGCCAACTCCGAGCAGGGGATCCAGGATTTATCAGCAACAGGGAAGGAGAACACCGCAAAGACCACTGAGAGCAGGAAGTACCTGGGAGCACAAAGAGAAAGGATGTGTTCATTTTGCTGCATAATATGTCTATTTGTCATCTTGATTTCATTCACTTTCTTTATTTTTATGTTTATTTTGAGAATAATACTTCACCTTTACACCTTTTCTACTTTCTTTATATGATCTTAGAATTTGTTTTATTAATTTTCAGGTTAAAGAAGTTTAATAAAAAAACTTGCTGTTTGCTTTTTAAGTAAAGCAACATGGAAACTACTAAAAAACATCAGCCTGAACTTGGCAAATACTGCATGATTGTATCTTCATGACAATGCTAAACTAAAATGTCAAACTAGAAAAACCTGAACAAAACCAAACTTTACATTTGCAAACAAAATGTTGTCGTCAACTGAGCAAAGGAATGAATAGGTTTCCACATGGATTAATGTAAATACAGATGTACTTACAGATAAGGCTCCAAGTGTGTCCATCCAAAGTTGGTCTCAGCCTGCTCCAGATCTAGACCAGGTTCAAAGTGAGTCAGCAGGTCTGTCAGGGCCCGAAAATTTTCCCACGCTTTTGAATTCTGTAGAAAAAGATGCTACTTAATTTCTGTTTCCTTCCTCAGATACACAGTATATAGCTCACATTTAAGTCACACAGATTCAATATTGCCAAAATCAACAATACTGAGTAAGAAAACAATATAACTGAGCTCTATACAAAGTGATAGTTACTAACCTGAAATACCCGCAGTGTGCAGATGACCATGGAGAAGAATGAGAGGTAGAAAACCAGCAGAGGGATGAGGAAGATGAAGAACTCGATTGTGAGGTTGGAGATGATAAAGAAGAAGATGAGTGCGTTGACGTGGTGCGTGGGGATCAGGGCGCTGAGCCACTGCATGCCGGCCCGTGATGCCCAGTCGATGAGGTGCTCCTTGATCTCCAGCAAAGCGTACAGAGGGAACTTCAGCAGCTGGAGGAAGCACAAGAGAGGAGAGGGGCAGGACATCACCAAGGTCCCAAAATGCAAATGCCTGTCTTAAACTAGGATTTAAGGTGACACAGAGGCACAAAGAAACTTTCCCTCTTTATCAGATGAATGTGAAAACAGCCTTCTAGTGTCAAACTCTGCACATACATTATTCTGCACAGTGAAGCTCAAACATCGAAGTTTTCAAACAAACCCAGTGTAAAAAGAGGAGAGCATGGAGTCTTATGTACAGCAGACACCAGTCACACCCTCACAAAGTCTGAGAGGTTCCTACCTTTTGGTGTAAGGGCAATTCATCTGGATTCTTCACTACTACATCGTCGTCGTCGTCGTCATCGTCACCTCCTGCTGCAGCCATGACTGGTGAAGGTTCAACACCCTGAGCATACTTCTTAGTCATCTCAACAAAGTCGTCAAGACCCACGTGGGAGCTGGCTACAAAGACACACAGAAGACACGTGTTGTACGTTAAGCTACAAGCAAATTTAAATCTGAAAGTTACAAAGTTCACCTCTTAAAACATGAGTAAATAAAAACAATATATTTACTCCCCTTGAATCATCTGAAGCAAGAGGAATAAATTACAAATTGTACACAGACAGTTGTATTAGAAAACATTTTTTTCTCTGGTTTGTTAAAGACGTCCTACTGTACAAGCTGGGGCCATGTTTCAAACCACACATACCCTCACTGGTGACCATAGTCTCCAGGACTCTCCTCTGTTTCTTGGCAGAGCTGTTTAGTGGACCCGGGGAGACTGGTTTGCCTGTAAACACAAGAGGGTAAAAAAATGTCTCCTTAACATGCAACTAGTATGGATTTCTTTGCCTCTTTAAATAATTTGTAGCATGTTGAGTATACTACTACTGTACTATGTATTTGTATTTGATAAGCCACATAAAACTGTGCAATGTCAGTGTGTTAAATTATAATATATTCCCTCCCATACCCGGCTCTGTGTGGACGTGTTCAACGTTCTCTAGCATCTCAGAAACAGCCACTGACTTCTTCCTCTCCGGGTTCAGCTTCCAGTACATTAGCAGAGCTGCTTTCCTCACTCCTCTCTCAAAGCGCGTCTCTGTACACAACTTCTTCACCTCCTCAAAGTTCTCCAGAGTGATGCCTGAAAAACAAGAACGCAAATGTGCACGCTGCTGATGGACAACTAGTCTAACCAACTCATAACATCAAACCAGTGATTTTCATGCCACTTTGCCAGCAGCCATAGACTGAGGGTAGCAGTGGGAGCGTTTGGTACCTTTCCTGGAGGCTAAGCACTGCTGCAGCAGTTTGACGGCGTCTTTGCGGCCTTGTTTAGCAGCCTGTATGAGCCACGTGACCGCTGTACAGTTGTTCAGCTCCTCATCTCGTTCTTCTGCCAGTGCCAGGAAGTAACGCCCCATCTGGACACACACACACAGACTCTTAGACTTGCAAGGCAAGCATTACAGTGACTCATGCCCTGTCCTTCCCTAATCTGTTCTGTGGCCACCATATGGTCATTAATGTCAATATTTGCAATATGTTCATTGACACTGACCTTGGTCTGTGCTTTAGCATCTCCTGACTTTGCTCTCTCCTCCAGATCCTCGAAACTGACCTCCTCCTCTGGCTCTTCTGAAGGAAACAGAAAATTACTTATTAAACACTCTACAGTAGACTTCATGGGTCTATAAAAATAGGTACACAGCTGTCTAATCATGACACAGTGCAGTGAAAGCAGAACATCTGAGTTACAATGATTTATAGGACCTGAAACTGCTGACCAAGCAGTTTCCATGTCAAGTTAATGTTGACAAAATATAAATGTGGAAATATTTTAACTTAACCTGAACATTTTATTGTTCATGCCTATAGCCTTAAGTTTGAGAAAAACTTCAACTATAAAATAAATTAGGCGAGTATTTAAAGTATAATTACTCAATCAATTTTTTTCTCGTCTTTGGTTTTAAAATACTCTGCACACATTGTCCAGATAAACACAAAGAGGCATATGGAAACAGTCCAGTTCGATGTGCCAGTCAGTGACATGAGTGATCCCAGAGCGTGAGCTTGAGTCAGATCCTTCCAGAAACAGCTTCTGCCCTGACAAGAATGTCCCTCTGAACCCTTTTGGTCTAATTATCGTCTTCTTTCGGCTGATGAGTTCTGCTACTCTCAAATCCCAGAGCCTCACAAATGTGTCGGCTTCCTGTAAAGTAAGGCAAAATCTGTCTAAACATGTATACTAGGAAAAAGATGGAGGTGGCAACAAATGTGGAAACGCTGTCCAAGATTCAAAACACCCACAGGCTGTAAGTGATACTGGTGAGTGACGTAGTGGGCTGTCTGTGCCTGCCTGTCTCTGGAAGCAAAAGAAAATTAGATGGGATCCGGTAACTTCCATTAGATGCCCATCAATGCTCCTGGTACGCTGCTCATACCCCGATCCTCCACCTGAGCCCTAAAATAACTGTTTGTTTTGCACAGTCAACAGCAGCTGCTAGCCTCCCTGAACACACACGCTTACACAGTGATGCAATTACTTTCATTAGCTACATTATGATTATCTGTTCAAATCTAGACAGCTAAACACATGGTACAGGGCGTGTATTTTTTAGGGAACAGGACTGAGTCTAATGGAAAAAACTGTGGTCCAAATTACATGACTGAGGTGTTAGCTTTCACACTTTCCAGTGATAGTCCATATTTACATATCTAGATGTCACTGCAAAGCCATGCAACAAATGAAAATGTGATACCCGCAGTGCTGCTGAGAGATCTCCTACTATGTGAACTAAGCAGAGGTGAAAAGACAGGGGTGAGACAGGTTTTTCTCCTCAAGTCAGCAGAGTGGGAGAGGCTGCTTTACATGTTGTGGTAAATGTCTGTGGTTGTCATGGAGACACTGCAGTACACACAGTAAACTGGGAGCGTTGGCTGCACTGATTGGCAGAGAAGAGTTAAACAAAACAGTGTAGTTAAGATTTTGTGATTAAAAGTGTAAAAAGGTCAAAAGGGCAGAGTTTGATTCTCACCTGGTTCAGGTGTGGGAGGAGGCTGTGGAGCCTTGGCAGCAGCTCCAGCAGCTGTGGATCCAGTTGGGGGATTCCCTGTAGAGGCTGCATTAAGCTGAGATCTGCCCACCAGGGAGGGGCTCCTGATGGGTTGACGGAGAGGGGAGGCAGGTGGCGTGGACATGGAGGAAGAACGGGAGGAGAGACCTGGAGAAGTCCGAGGGGATGCAGTGGAGGGAGAAGATGAGGGCGTGGTTGGAGGTATTGGCATGGTGAGTTTAGGCTTAGGGCGGTCTGAGGTTGGTGCGGTTGTGGTAGTAGATGAGCTAGAAGAGGAAGGACCTGGCCTCAGGGTGGAGGGAGACGAGGGGCTGGGTTTTGGGGTGGCTGGGTTGCCTGTCAGTGATGGTTCCATGGCTGAAAATCACATCAGACAACAAATCAGTCAAAAAGACTCTCTAAAAAAAACAGCAACAACAAAAAAAACCAACTCTAGGGTTTAATCACAGTGATGTTCTGGACTATCTGAAAACAGTAAAGGTGATATGATAATGGTGTGTGTGTAGCAGCAGAGTGTAAGGAAGCACATGTTCAAGGCAAAACAGCTGTCAGGAAGAGGGTAAGACGGGGAAGGAAGTGTATGCGCTGGCACCTGTGGTGGAGGAACAGCTGTTGTGAAAGGACACTTTTCATTTCAGCTATTAAGAACACAAACAGATCACTGAATTTCCTCCTGAATCCTCACCAAGAAAAGTCAAAGTATTATGATATTATGTGAGAGAGTACTGTAGAGCTGCAACAATTAGTCGATTAATCGATTAGTTGTCAAATATTAAATATATCGCCAACTGTTTTGATAATCGCTTAATCATTTTGAGTAATTTTTTCAGAAAAAGTGTCCAAATTCTCTGATTTCGGCTTCTCAAATGTGAATATTTTCTGTTTTCTTTAATCCTCTATGACAGTAAACTGAATGTCTTTGGGTTGTGGACAAAACAAGACATTTGAGGACGTCACCTTGGGCTCTGGGAAACAGTGATCAACATTTTTCACAATTTTCTGACATTTTCTGGACCAAACAGCTAATCGATTAATCGAGAAAATGATCGACAGATTAATCGATAATGAAAATAATCGTTAGTTGCAGCCCTAGAGTATTGCATTGATTCACCAATGTCAAGAATTTGATCGATTACTTATATGAATGTTTTTAGTTGAAGTAATTAAGTACCCAACAGTCCAATTTGCTGCAAAAGAGTGATATAATATTTATAATATTAAATATAACCTACACAGTCTGACTGTAAAAAAAGATAATAAACTGTTACATATATCTTACTGCTTCAGCTTTAACACAGTGCTAACAGACACCTGTAGCAAACATGTGCCACTAAGACCAGAGAGCTACAACTGACAGCAGATGAGTTATTAAAGACTGGAGCTGGTTGTGTTTCAGAGTGGGCACATAGTTTGACTAAACAGCCCAATTCCTTTTAAATTAATACTTAATATCCCAACTGCAAATCCATGCATTTAGTCTTCTGTGATAGCACGTGGTCTGCAGTCTATTTTAGACATTATCAAGTGAGCCCTGTGGCCAGCTATATTGAGAAGGAGACATCCTTGAAGTGCCCTGACTGGAAACGTGATGTGTCCTGTTGCAATTTAGGGAAGCCCCCTTTTCCCAGCAAGAAGAGGATCCAATGACACTGATGTAACCGGTGGAGTGGACATGCAGATAATCCTAAAAGTGATCCTAATTTAGCTAAGCGTTTTCCACTAATGCAATGCAGTGTACATACTACAGTCTTTATGTAACCCACATATAACTGACAGTGATAGATGTGGCAGGTAGCTAAAGTAACTGGTGGTTTTGTTGCTAATGCTAACATCAAACATGTCGCTGCTGTTGTCTGCTCACCTTTACCACGAACACACCAGTTTGTTTTAAATCCTCCACGTGAAGATTCCTCGAGAAAGGTCTCCGTTTCTTCGCTACTCCGTGTCCCAAGTCATTCTTACCCTTTCGCTTTTGTAGAGTCTGCCTGTCCGCTGGCTCTGTGTGGTCAAACTCCAAACACACACACACACACAATGTACAGGAAAGTCTGCCAGCTGCTCCACTTCACGTCCACGCCCACTTTGTGATCTGCGTGTTGTGATTGGACAAAGCTAAGGACTCGCTTTTTCAAAACGTGATTTGATTGGCTGCGAAGGCAGGAAGTTCAAATAATTTCTCTCAGACAAGAGCAATCAATCGTCGAAAGACTTTACGCTCCAGATATGTTTCTGAATCCTTAACTTGATATGAGGGACAGTTAAAGTTCACAACACCCAGTTAAATTAGTTAATTAAAATTTTAAAATAAGTTTCTATAACAGAGACTGTGGCTTTTTTAAACGTCTGCTTTGTTTTTTATTAATCATTATTCGGTTTCTTTTTTTTTGCAACAACGTAATAATAGTTTTCTACCAGGAGATGGCAGTAGCCGACATTACATGTTGTTTTTATTTACAAAATTGAAATTTTAACTATTTTCCCTCAATATTTTACCATCTTTAAAATTACATAATGCAAATGCAGCCATTTACCATTTAAATAAAAAAGGAAACAAAACATTAAAACATTTAGAATTCAATCTGCCAATCTACTCTAATTATGTCTTTTGTTTGTTTTTTATTTATTTTGCCTTTTTTTCTTTTTTCTTTCCATATATAAGCTATAATTGTGCATTCCATATTTTGCACAGTCCATCCTCTTCATTTTAAACAGTGTACAGCATTTAAAAAGATATATTTCACATTTTTTACATGTATTTTTCCATATTTTTATTGTAAATTTTACTTTATTTTCTATTTATGAGTCTTTACTTTTGTAGAACTTAGTTTTTATTTTTTTTATTTTTTATTTTCTCTTACTATGTTTGTTGTTATGCACCAAAATACCAAGGGAAATTCCTTGTATGTGAAAACCTTGGCAATAAACTTGATTCTGATCTGTTTGTGTATTACTATTGTTATCATAAATGTAATATGGAATTATACCGTATTTTAGACAATGTGTTGTGGTGGAGGTGAGGAGAAAGAAAAAGGTAGTACCATGATATTTTAAAGCCATGCTGGCTGTGTGGGAATATAGTATTAGCACATTTAAGTGTCGTTTAAATATTTTAATTGGTCGTGAAAGTTTAAGGTGCTGAAACTTAACATGTAATCTGATTTTCTTCAGGATTTAGTGTTTGTCCAACAACTATGTTTAATCACATGATCCAAATTCCACATATGATCTGCTCATAGAGTACAAGCCAATGCAGTTAGAGTAGTTTATCCTGCAAAACAAACTGTGATAGCTTGTCACTAAATCTATGATTTTGGTGTAATATTTTTCTGCCAGTTTTACTCTGTGGCAACAATGCATTGATTGAGCCCAAACATAAGCTACTGAGGGTTTGTAATGGTGCTCGGAAGTGTAGTTTTCTGGTCACATACATGTACAATGCAATCTGCCATCTGGAGCACTGAGACAGACAAGGAAAGGAAAACATTAGAGTTCAAAAGAGGGGGACCGAGGCAAAAAGGAAGGAGAGCAGACAATTAAAGGACTTACAAAGAGAATAAGCAACAGCACTTGGGGAGAGTGAGATTAAAGTTCAAGTCTGGGAATGAGAGTAGATACCACACTGTGGGAAAAGAAGGAAATGAGGGCAGTAATTGCTTAACTGCAGCTGCATTGAAGCAGTTATGTAAATGGCTCTCGATTAGTAGATTAACGCAATCCAGTTGAGAGGATAAGCAGGACCCTTATACTGGTTTTGGTCTTTCACATGCACACCTTCAATCTATATTGGGCAATCTGTCTTTCAAATGGGCTTAGACACACATGCATGCACAGACGCAATTTCCCATCTAAATTAGGCAAAGCAGCTCAAGACAGATATTTGTAATAATGAGCTTGTTATGAGTCCAAATCTTTTGATTATGCAAATCTCCTAGCAGATTTGTTAAGGCCACACTGCCTCTGCCCGAGACGTCACAGTCAACACATGCAGGTTTTTACCATGTGGTCATTAGGCTACTTAAGCGATTGAAAATTGTAACAAGGTGGTTTTCCTTCTGTCTGGTTGTTTTCTTTCTCTTTTCTTTTTTCTTCTTCCCAAGATAGTAATGACTTATTCTAGAGCTCAAGTGATGGAGACTTCCCCATCATCTTTTCTAATCACATACCTGGCATGCTGTGTCAGTTGCAGTTATTAGAAGCTGCTGCATGACACTCCAGAAAAGAGACTATTAGTCCAAAATGCACTCCCCTCCTCGTCTCCTGTGTCTAGGTAACAGGTCCCAGTATATGCAGTACAGGCCTCACCCACGGTCTCCCCCCGACACTGCCTATGACTCTCACAGGAAGAGAGGCCTGAGGAGGAGGAGAGGAGGTATGGTCAGTAACCATAGCAACCGTGAGGGTTATATGAGAACGGACATTGACTGCAGTGAAGATGAGTATTTCCATTGCAAAGGCAGCCCAGTAGCTATTCTGACCTTTGAAGTTTCTCTCTGCGGGGAAACAGGCTGCAAAGCTGGACGAACTGCAGCCAGCTGATACTTTGCTCAATATTCAAGACCCATTTTAATTACACACTACATACTCTAACTATGATACTGATAGAAATACACAACATGTTATCATGCAATCAGCAGTTTATCCAACTCTCATAATGTTGGTGCCACTGGCTAATCATCTTAGACCATGAACCATCTTTTATATGAACCTGTTATTATGAACTGTTATGCTTAAATCACTGGCACTTCCTACACACTTTTTAAGTGGGGAAAACTCAGCTCCTTCCTGTGGCTTATGTCCCTTCTTCAGCTGCCAGCACTTTATGCATTGATCTGTGGCTATTTTGAGGCCTGAGTGGAAAACAAGCAGAGAAAGTGGAAAATTCAGTAAAAGAAAAGATGGAGAGTAGGAATAATCATATCATGGTCTTTAGTCACAATCCTTTAGGTCTGGGCTCATGTCCTTTTTGAAATATTGTCTTAAAGAGGCTCTCCAGTGATTTAGTATTGCACTTAAACAAAGTCGGACTTACATAAACTGAAAGCAGAGGCCAAGATATCCTGACTTTTAGACTCCAGTAAAGCTCCAAAAATGCTGGATATTACATCTCTCATAATGCAACTCAATTGTCTAAATGTCCACTCCTTTCAAACCTCACACCTTCAGTTTGTAGCGCAGACTTTCTGTTAAAATGTTTAAGTCTCAAGTCCAAGCTCAGATACCCCTTGACGACATCCTCAGAATTTGAACTTCATGTGTAAAATTGGTGGAGTGTCCTTTAATAACATGTTAAAACAAAATACGATAAATAATTTTAGTTAATGTCCTATAAATGGCACAAAGCAGGGACACAAACCATTTCATTTTATGTATACACTTAATCAAAGACTACAATCATATAATACATTGTTTATTTATATTTTGAGCCACTGGAACTACACTGCAATGCAAACACAGCTCTATAACTCTCCTTGACGAGTCATACTACTCGTACTGTGGCTACATTAAACAGCTTGTATTATGATTCTGGGTGTGGGCAGTAATGGTGCATTTGTGGAGCAAAGTATTGGACAGTCTAGAGGAACATTTAACACCAACATTTCCATTACAAACCTCATAGCTCACCCAGAAGGTCAGAAACAGAGAAAAATCCATGTTACTATGTTTGAAAAGCTTTTACAAATCAACAATGTTGTCATGTTGTTATGTTCATGTTATGAATTAAGGTTTCTGGGGATGGACCGTGGAACATCAGGCTCAGATTTTTTAGTGACTAACGGTGGTGACTCATGCCCGGGAAGCCTAATTACCTTCATATGAAAGTGTTACGTCACTGCAAGCCAGACTGGGAACTTGGGGTTACATTGTGGAAAATAGGTCGGTTTGGTGGCTGGCTTCAGAAATGGACGCAAAGGTGTCTAATGTTTTCTGTCTATGCACTTAAACTAAACGCTGTATAGACGGAGGGTTAGCTAGATGTATTCCTCATTTGATTCTCCGGTCCCCTCTGAACACCAAAGGCCTCTAATAAGTTTAATCTGCCAGCAGTCATGAATATGTTAAGCTCATTATGGACAGCTCTCATGGATATGCAGAAAACCTAAGATGATTATGTTAAGTTAATAAAAACAGTGACTCCTCACATTATGTTACCATGTTACAACTGGGTGGAAGAGATGGAAATAGGCTGACTGACTGGATGTACCGTTACCACTGCTAATGAGTGAGATTGTTTCTTTCTTTCCATGTAGAAATCTGTGGGTAAGATGCTTATATAACTTCAGCCTAGACCTTCATTTAAAAGCACACAGGCTCAGGATGCTTTTCACCTGTACCTACCATCACTTTTACACTTGAATCATCACCAGTATTATCAGCTGAATCTAATAACACCTTGGGTTGTTATTTTATTTGAGGATGAGATATCTCAAGGCCTAATCACAAGGTTATTGTGACGTCAAGTGGAAAAAAAAGTTTCCTTTATCTTCTTTCACTGAGTTCTTCTGTTATTCTTTCAGAGAGGGCATGTTACAAAAACAGACTCACAACATACCATATTGTTTAAAGCAGTAAAAAATACCTCAGGCAAAACAATTAACAGAAACACTCATTACCGCTCTCTGACACACATTCGCTCTGAGTCAATCCCTCACCAAAACAAAACAGGACACACATCCCTCCCTCTCCTCGTCTCTTTCTGCCTGCAACCAATGTTGTTTCACTTTATCACTCCATCTGGGTGTCTGTTTGCTGGCCTCAGCAGGAACCTCAATGGAGCGCAGCTTAATACTCTAAACTCACCCCCTTTACCTCACTCAAAAATGTTACACACATATAAACAGCACAAGCCTGTACAAACTGGAGAGGACATGATGTGGACAATTGAAACTCATCCCTGACTGTGTGCTCTTCCTCTTCCTATGGCCTTATGTTGCCCTGCAGCAGTGGGCTGCATATGCTGCAGCCACAGAAAGCTGTGATGATGTGTGCGGCGCAGCTTGTGAATGGCAGACAAGCAGGCGCAGTGTGGAGAGGCAGAGACAGGCAGCTGTGCGTAAGTAATGCATTCTCCAGAATCTGGGTCACACTCACGCCACTTTCATATTGTCAGATTATTTCACCTAGTTTTATGATTTGGCGAGTCATATTGTCCCAGATAGATATACTGAGTGAGGATGCCTGCGGTACCTGTGATTGAAGCTTTTCAGTTACCATGCATCGCTGTTATAGAAGAAGATACAGACTGTGGAAAATCTGTAGCAATGTTTTTATGAGTTGTATGATAATGATGATGATGGTTAACCTTTAATAACCTTTACATATAAGGAACAAATTATTTTTCACAACAATGCCTGGTAAGAGGCACAGTGGCTCTGATATATTCATTATATGAAATGTATTGGTAATCATCATCATCAAATATACAATAAGTGTATATAGAAAATCAGGTACAAAAGTACACAATACAAGATACAGATATATTAAAAATTATAGCATAAAGGCACTTATAAGATAAAATATAATAATAAATTAAATAAGTTATTGAAATGATAATGAAGTTAATAATAACAATCTGTTTAAAAAGTAAATAAATAAATAAATAAAACACTTAGATAAAAGATAAAAAGGAAAGGCATTAGAAGGTGATGTTACTCACAAATCTCTAGAATATATTGTTAAGTATTTTTATTTTACTAGCAAGATTCTTTATTCACAAACAGTAATGTTTTGGTTAAAATCTTATTTCCATCTTGTTGAGTTGAACTTACTTCTTAATCATCTCTTACAGACAATAAGAGAAATACTGCATGTGGTGGAAGAAGTACTCAGATCTTTTATTTAAGTAAAAGTATCAATACTAGTGTAGAAATACTCTGTTGTAAAAAGGTAAAAGCCCTGCATTCAAAATTTTACTTTAGTAAAAGTACAATATAAAAGTACTCATCATGTAGACTAATGTTGCAGTTGGTAAAGGTGGGGCTAATTTGGACTAATTTATATTTATTTTACATATTTATATGATTGATAATAAAGTCTTATCTTAATCTACAATAATACATCATAATTTATTTGTTGCTTATATTGTGTATTATTAATCTGAACGTGCAAAGTAACTAATACCTAAATTTATCAAATAAATGGAGTGGAGTAAAAACTACAATATTTCCCCCTGAAATGTAGCCAGTGGAGTAGAATATTAAGTAGCAGAAAATGGAAATACTCATTTAAGATACCTCAAAATTGTACTGAACAATACCTACTTGAGTTCTGCATTTAGTTACCTCCTACCACTGGTCTTTAAAGGATCTGAAGAAACACCTGAGAACACATGAATTGTCTCAATTTTGTGTTGGTATGTGTCTGTACCACCGTACGCCCTGACGACGCACGTTCCTCCCGCACCGGCGGCGTGTCCACGCATTTACTGCGCGCGGTGTCATTCTTGAACACGCAGTCAGGTGTCGCGCTTCTATCACGCTACCGGCGACGCCCGCCTGGCTCTCACCACCCTCCCTGCTACACGGGCATCGAAACAGTTTATTTATTTATTTATCTTTTTTTTCACGCATGTGGATGAAATGTATAGGAGCGGATGACGTCGCGCGTGCACTCCAGTGTGTGTGTGTGTGTGTGGGCGTGGAGGAAAGTGTCAACGTGCGGCGCGAGAGGAGGAGAAGAAGCCTGGAGCTGAGTCCAGTCTGTAGCTAGAGGATAATATCAGCGGTGGAAATACAACTTCAGCCCTCATGTTAACTGCCGGAAAATGCGCGTAACACCCGGGGAATAAAGTTACAAACGGTTGCCGTTTGCAGTTAGCTGAGCTCGACATCTTTGAAGTGCTGGAGGTGAGTTAATACGGCTCCCCACACCGAAGACCAGCCTCCCTTCCTGGATGTGAAGCACATTAGGCAGCGACGATTCAACATCAGCACACTTGTGACCGCTGGACCTCCATTTCAGGTAAGTTTGTTCGGTCTGTAATCATGGACAACTTCCGACCACTAATGTGTAGACTCTGACAGGCGGTTATCTGCCGTGACATACACCCGACATCCGTGTTTCATGTGCTAACGGTGCGATAACGGACAGAGAGCCGCCGCCGACCCCGACCTGGCTTCATCATATCTGATGTGAGTTCATGCTAGCTGTAGTAACTGCCAAGCCTCATATCGACCCAGACGAGGATTTTGGCTGCATCGTGAACCTGTGTCAGCGAGCCAAAGAGGAAGTATGAAGCGTGATGATAACGTTACCCGACACGAGTGATTAATATTCAACTGCTTTCACTGTATCTTAGCATTTACATGATTTTTCTTCCCCGGTGTAAGGGAGGCCACTGGTCCTAACATGGTCCACATTAGTGTGTGGTCGCGGTGGAAATGCTACATGACAGTGGTTCACACGGAAACAGCAACACATTAGGACTGTGCAGCCTGAGTGCAAGGACATCCGACCTGAGTGGCTGGAGTATGCTGCTGCAGCAGCCCCATGCATGTCGCCGTGGGGTGTGGTTGGCAAGCCGGACAGGCAGGCAGGCTGTCAGCAGTGTAAAAGCGCTCCCTCCAGCGCCCCACTCGACCCTGTAATCTCCCATTTGACAGCTCATTAGAGAGCTGGCCACATCGCATTAAGCCATCCCAACATCCCTTTACCAAACCAGTCCTGTGCCATGCATGTACTCTGCCCATCCGCTGTGTTTACCGACGGGTACTCTTGTCTGTCTGTCATAACAGCTCTGTTGCCCCAGAGGCTCGCAAATCTGCCCCAGTGGACAGCCAACATGTGCTGCACACTCACTTCTGTTTGATCAGCCTGCTCAGGGCATGCTGCAAAAACTATGATGCATGTTGTGCTCACTCTGTGTGTTGTTTTGATAGCTCTCACGCAGGTACTGGAACAACATTATTATTGTAACAGGAAGGTAGAGTCACTGTGTATTCATGATTATTTATTGTTATTTTTCACCCCGACCTCAACCTGTCAATCTACTCTATGTTAGGTATAACATCAATGAATGCTGACACCCAGCGGCACTCCCGTTTACATCACAGTTTCCCCCTCTTTTTTACCCTCACCCCTTGCCTTTATCCACTCTCCTCTCCCAAACTTAATTCATCCCACTTATTCTTCATTCATAATCCTGCCTTCCTCAGCGCAACGCTCTGAGTAACGGCCTGCTACCAGGATAATCCCTGTGGACTATACTCCACATGTGTTTGTATCTCTCATCCTTTCACTTCCTTCATTATAACTCTTTCGTGAAGACATACAAGTGTAGTTCATGCTATATTCTTTCAATTCAAAGAGTGAGACAGATGAGTAAATGTCTATACTATGTATTAATGGTTATATGTAAGACAGGGGTTACCAGTTAATACTGACAGGGGCAACCAGTCAGTACTGACCAAAGTGCTGTGTAGTTAGAGGTAGAGAGGCAAGGTTAATCACATTACTGACTGCACTATCATGTCTTTCTGAGGGGGGGAGAGGCTGCTACATGTAACATACACGTAGATGCACCCATGCATGCAAAAGCATACACACATATAGATGTACATGCACAGGCCAGAAACACACAACACCTCCGTCAATGAATGACCAAACTGACACATTAGTGGGTACTGTAGATCTAAATCCTCAACAATAAAACTAGCAATAGCATGATTGAGTAGGTGGTATGTGTGTGTGTGTGTGACAGAGACACAGCGACTTCTTGTTTATCTGTTTGGGTTGACTAGTCATTGGGGTCAGTAACTTGTAGTCATTCTGTTGGCATAGTAGTTTTTAGGTCATATGCTCGACTAGCGCTGCACTTGGCTGGGTTACTCAGCCTTTCAGTGGGATCTTTACAGTGTCTTTGGAGTATCAGCAGACTGCTGTGTGTGTGTGTGTGTGTGTGTGTGTGTGTGGAGGTATGTCTGGAGTGTAGCCAGACCTGTTCTGACAGTCTCCACTCTGCTGGTGCTGATGTAACTACAATAAGATTGTATGTGTGTTGTGTCCATATATAAGCCTACGAACAATAGACAACAACAAACTAATTTTTAACCTAGACAGAGAAGCAAGGAGGCTTTGTTTGATCTTTTACGTATTTATTGGGCCTGTATGTCTCACTGAAGTCTAGTTAATGTTTGACACTTTGCGAGTGTGTGTGTGGTCTGTCTAGCTTTGAGGAGGTCCATCTGCAAGTGTGTAATAAGCTTGTGACCATTGCAAAGACATTTGTCTACCATTTTGAACATTTTGTACTTCATTTACAACCTTTAATAGTTCTTCTGCTGAAGGACAAAGCTAGCCTTTAAAGTGAATTATTACATATTTTTATATCACAGACATGTAATCACAAAAAAGCCAATGAAAAATTACATTAAGTAAATAATGTTAAGTAATGTTAATGTCAAAAATTTCCGGTGTTTATTGTTTTATTTTTTAATGCCAGTTAGGGACAAGCGTATCATACATAATGACTTTTTGTGAAGTCTAAATCACAATACATGTTAATCATGATGGTGACATCCTCAGCAACACTGTCATTTAACACAATTGTATATCTCTCTGCAAATGTAATTTTTCAGATGTCCACCAAGGACAGGTTTATTGCACTAATGCCAATACGTATTCCTTGTTTTTTATTGACTTGTTTTAAATAGATGACTTCATTAATATAGACTTAATAGGAAATTTAAGGTGTGATAAATCAGGTAGTCGGATAGAAACAGGCAGTGAGTGGAGAACAACTTGGCTTTTCATAGGAAGAAGCTACTAGGACTGAAATGATTAGTCGATTATTCAATTAGGCGATCGACAAGAAATTAATCAGCAACTATTTTGGCAATTGATTCATCATTTAAGTTCATTTTCAAGCAGAGATGCCGAAAAATAATGGTTGCAGCTTCTTTATGTGAGGACTTGCTGCTTTTCCCTGTCATACATTATAGTAAATTGAATATCTTTGGGGTTTTGGACTGTTTGTTGAACAAAAAAGAATCTGAGAAAGTATCACTATTTTCTTTTGTTTTATAGAGCAAATGACTTATTCATTAATCCAGACAATGATCAGCAGATTTATTATAATGAAAAAAATCGTTAGTACAACAAAGGAGCAAGTGGGAAAAGTCTTGGTTTTGTTTCTTTATTTACATTTGATTGTGTGGATGTGTTACTAAGGTATGCTGCAAACTCACAGAAAGGTTTTAGGGACACGCCACCACATGTACCTGAAATGACAATAGAAAACTTAATGGTTTTATTGCCAACTGGTAGGCGGACATATTTTTTTTTGCCAGGGCTTCTTGTTTCAAATGATGAAAAAAGTCTCCAGCTGTTAAAGTAAGTTACTTCAGGCACCTGTTTTATGGATGTACTGCCTTACCATTGTCCACTACACTGTACAGTTCACTGCTTACATTTATTACAAAAATCTTTGTCATCATTATCACATCCAACATTTAAATCCTTCAACTAAAAGGCTTAAAGTACAGGAACACCCACCAACCAGTGTAGTGTTGTAACCCAATACAGGCCCGCCATTTCAGAGAGGGAGGAGGGATTTCCTGAGGCAGTTATGAAACAACCTATATGTTTGTCACACTTTGTTCAGCCTGTTTAGAAAGGATCAAGGTTTCAACACCAGCTAATGGTAGCCAGTCACCAGCCTAAAGCCGTGATTATGCTATGCTGCAGCTAATATTCTTATGTTGTGTTGATGCTGATGGACACATTTTGTTGCTGACTTTTTCAGGGTGCCCCAAAGTCCCGTTTCTCAAGCGGCAATTAGTTTAATTGTGAAACTCCTCAGCAGCTGCAGAATTTCTTCTTCATCACACATTTCTTGCAGTCACCATGAAGTGATTTAGCTCCATTGTTTGTTTAAGCTGATTGTCTCGGTGTAAATAGGCCTTGAATATGCATTCTGTGTTGCTGTATTATTAAATTTAAACAAGTCTTTGCAAAATATGGCCTGCGATTGATTTGATGAGTCATAGTGATTTTTTTTAGTTATGGGATTATATCAGCTATATGTGTGTGATAGCGGAGTCGAAGATGACTTTTTGATCTTGGCGTCAGTTTTGTCTGTTGAAAGTTTAAACATTTAGGCTTTCTGGTGCAATATAACCTGCGTAACTGTTTATACTCAGAGTGGATGAGGTAATTTAAGGTCTATGACCTGTGCTGGCTTTTGTTTGCTTCTGTGAACATTAAAGGTGCTTGTTAGCTTTTTGGTGCCCATATAAAATGTTCCAGTTTCCCCTATAAACTCTCAAAGTCAGGTTCTGGCTGCCAGCTTGGGAACACGTGGCTCCAGGAGGCTTTGTGGGAACTGTGTGTGGTTGATGGCATACATACAGACGGGGGACAAATTTAAGGAAAAACCTGAATAAAAGAGTGGAGGCACATATTAAATGCAGATACTTCTGTGCACCAGGGCTCACTGAATGGTTTGGTGAGTATGAAAATGATGTGAATAAAATGCTACGGCCTTTACAGTCACCAGATCTCAACCCAGTTTCACACCTATGGAAGATTTTGGACCAACGTGTAAGACAGTGCTCTCCACCCCCATCTCCATGTCATCAAATGATGTAATATAAAGTTTCAAATCTTCAAATCTATTTAGTTATGTCTGTGACTTTCTCTGATGCTATACTGTATGTCCTGTTGTTATGTCTGGCTATGCTTGTTTTTCTTTCTATCTGCTGTACTCAGGTTTCTCTTGCAAAGGAGATCTTGATCTCAGTGATATTACTTGATTAAATAAAGGTTGTACACAGTATATAAATGAGGGAATATCTTGTGGAGGATTGGTGTTCATCCCTCCAAGAGAGTTCCCCAGACTTGGCAAAGAACACTGAAGCTGTTCTAGAGGCTTGTGGTGGCCTGACTCCATACTAAGACACTTCATGTTGGTTTTTCCTTTAATTTGTCACCTGTCTGTATGTTCGTGCTTGTACACATGTCTTCCTCAGGGAAAATCTGGACTCATGTCAAATGAACAAATGTTCTAAACATTATTAACCAAGTGTTCTGTTGTAATGTAAGCAAATGTTATCAGTAGACTAGCTCTGACTCAAAATATGTGAAGACAAATATGTATAAAAATGATTGACATGCAGCAAACCACTTAAACTATCACTCTCCATTTCCACTGAGGAAGATCGTTACGTCCAGATGTTGGTAGGATGAGCATCCACGCCTCCTTCCTATATGAAGAAAACCAGTGAAACCATCCGTCATGCCTCTCAGCCATTTCAGCGTGGGCACACCTGGTCTGTGATAATGGCACAGACATGCATAAACATGTTTAAAACAGTGGCAGGGCGCAGCGTGTTCCTCTTGTTCTTGTAAATTATGTGTAGTACACATGGTTGTGAGCCAAGTCTATTGACCTCCTGTAAATAAATACATGTTTGTTACTAATGAGTAAATGTAGAGAGCTTTTTGTGCCCGTGTGAATAGATGTCAGCTGTATCTGTCCCTGGTTGTTCTGTTTTAAGACTCAGAGAGTGTGTGCTTGTGTCAGAGCTTTCTGTGTGTGAATGATCTCCCTCTCTCTCTCTCTTTTTCTGTCTCTGTGAATGAGAGTGAGATCACCGATTGCCTCTGCTGGGTAACATCACCATGCCAGCAAGTGGGGGTGGAGGGATGAGAGAGGTTAGAGAATATCAGAGGAGAGAGGGGGGAGATGGTTGAAGGTTGGTTTCTCTGGTAGAGGTCTGTTTTTTCCCCACTTTTCTCCTGCTGTTTCCTCTTCTCTTCCTCTCTCTTATAGGCTCACTCCTCCTCCATCCTTTCTCTCATTCTTCCTCTCTCCCATCCCCACTGGTTTCCAACGTTCGACTGTGTGTGCTGTGTAGAAATCCATGTGGAAGTAAGCTTCCTTACCCTCTAGCGTCAAAGCATTTCTGTCTCTCAGTCAACCTCGGCTCAGAGATGGGACCAGATAATGAAATTGTGTGTGCATGTACGTGTGTTTTTCAGATGTGCAGCCTCTATACGATGGTGTGTTGTTGTGTGTAGGCACTGTGTGTGTGTGTGTGTGTGTGTTTCAAATCCACCATGAGACTCCTCCTTCCCATCATCTTTTGCTATGAGAGGAATAGAGTTTTTGAGAGCAAAAGGGTTGCCTTGGTAACTATTGCTGCCATCTGTGTATGTTGTATGACTGTTTGGTAATATGTGTATGTAGAAAAAGATGGAGGCGCCTGCTGTCTTAATGCTTCAGCTCCCTCATCGTCGCATTATTTATTTAATAGTTAGCAGAAAGACTGGAAGGTTACTGGGTTACAATTCATTCCAGGAAGAGATTAGAGGAGTCCACTTTCAGCTCAGTGAATGTGTGTCATTGTAGCAATACACCCACAACAAAATATGCCCAAAATACACCTGCTAACACGACTGTAGTCTGCCTTCAGTGGGGAAAAAGGAAGAGGATTAAAGAGTAAACTAATCATTAATTTAAATCTTTTTGTATTTGCTTTGGTTTGTGTGGATTTCTCCAACTTAGCTGATGCATATCAGTGATATCCTTGTTGGTTTTACGTTAACGCTGAAAATATTAGTTGAATAATCGATTAGCCGATCGGCAGAAAATTCATCACCAAGTGTTTTGATAATCGGATAATCGTTTAAGTCATTTTACAAGCCAAAATACCAAACATTCTCTTGTTTCAGTTTCTCAAATTGTGATGATTTGCTGGTTTTATATCATGGCTCTTGTAAATCAGAAAAATAACGTCAGTGGTGGCCACTGCTTCCGTGTTGTCCAGTATGTTTAAAAAGAGAAAGGTGGAGACAAATCTTGCAATTGTATTGCACTGATGGATAAAGTGGAAGGATCAAATGGCAGTAATTGAGGTGGCTGCTGTCTACATTTGCCTGGTCTGAAGAGTCCAGACAAAAATCAATCAGATATCTATTTGAAACAGTCATTTATTTCACGATGAGAAGGTGCGAAGACAAAAAGAAGGTAATAGAAAAATGGACAAGAAGAATTGAATGAAGCACAGATTTTCTGGATCAAATTTTCCAAGGAGACTCCTCTTGAACTCCATCAGTAGAGACTGTCAGTGTTCAGCGAATTTGCAGTATCGTGAGAAAGGAGTATTGATATGTGATGATTACTTTATTCTGCAGGGGTTAAGTGGACTACAGTGATGCTAGGATTGCTCTTTATTCTGTATGCAGGTCCAGAACAGATTACAGGATCCCTGGACAAAGAAATCACCAAAGTAAAGAATGAATTTATTAGACTACTGAAAGAGAAAAGTGTTGAAGGAGATGTGAGAGGCCAGGTACCATAACTATGGTGGTCAGACACACATTTTCATGCACTGTGGAGCTTCTAAGTACAGCCCAGGGACTGGAGAAGGATGATGATAAATGGCCCACGTGTATATGTTAGAGAGACGAGGGCGACAGAGGAGAGTGTAAATGTTAGTCCCAAAAATAGTCTGTTTTCCCCAGGCTGTAGTGCGTCATGTGGCTTGGGCCCAAAGTATTGTGCAGAGTAGTGTCGTGTAACCCAGTTTTTAATACTGACTCAACCTTTTTCCATCCTTTCTTTTTCTCTCTGTTTGTCTGTCTGTCTCTCTCAAATAGAAACTCTCAGCGACCTCCAGCAATGATGTAGACCTGACAACGACACGATGATGATGCTCGCAGGGAGGAGGAGCAGCAACTGACTCTCCCCTCCTTTTCGCCACCCCTGGCACTCTATGTCCGTCCTGACTGGGCGGACAGAGTGCTATGTCATCAACCACACCCCCTGCGGCCCCGCCCTTTAAGAAGGGAAGGAAGCCGGAGAAATCGGAGGTGATGGCTGACTCGGTGCCGACCACCAACGAGGAGCTGAGGAGCAAACTCATGGACACCCAGATTGAGCTGCAGCAGGAGCGGGGAAAGGTGAGGGGGAGGAAGAAAAAGAGGAATGAGTGGAGGCATTGTGTAGAAACATAATGACAGTGACAGTAGAGAGGGAGTCCCCTTTAGATCATCACAATAGAAGCCAATTTTAAAGAATTACTTATAAATTATTTACTTATTTATGCAGACTCACAGTCACAAAGTTGAAAATGCTTTGTCGCTGCAGCTAACGTTCAATACAAGCACACTTATAAAGATGTTGTATGAACATATACCTCTGTAAGTACTATGATATGCCAGTTCCACAAGTTTTTCATCACATGACCAATCAGCATTATATTTATTCAGTGGCCTGCTAACACTGTACATAGTCTTGGAAAAGCTGTTGTTATTGACACAGAGACTACCTCTCTGTGCTCTCTGTGCACTTCTCTGCATCTTTCATGGTTGTACTTGGAGAATGGAAATAACAGAACTGGGATTAAGGACTCACTGGGGCAGGCTTTGCTCAAAACGTATGCACATCTGCAAGATGACATGTGGAGCAATGGGTGTAAGAATATCAACATCAGTGCATGGAGTATAATATTGACAGTTAGGGTGGGACAAGTATACAGATACATCAAATAGAATTCACCTTTTTTTGCTCATTAAAAATATGAGGATAAACTTCACTTGAGCAAACAAAGATGTAGTCAGTTTTATTTATACAGCCCAATGTCACAAATCGCAAATTTGCCTCAAGGGGCTTTACAATATGTACAGCGTATACCCTCTGTCCTTAGACCCTTGATTCGGATAAGGAAAAACTCCCCCAGAAAAACCTACAGGGAACAGGGAAAAAATGGAAGACGGACAGACATGCAGTAGATGTCGTGTGTGCAGAATAAACCAACGTAGTAAATTTACAGTATGGACAATCAGAATGACAAGCTTATAGATGGATTGTAAACATGTATAAATATATACAGTGTATGATTGAAAACATATGTAATATAATAAAGGGAGGTACATGCAAGGAAAAATCATTTTTGATTTAACATTTATTTAAGCCAGCACAGAAACCATAACTGTTCTCCATTTGAGTGTCTACAGCTCCCTGTTGGGGAATAAATAACCACTCCATAGCAGTTCATCCATTTTGTTTTAGACTGCTGGTACTTAAAGCACAAACGTGCAAATAAAGTCATCACTGCACACAGTCTGGGGCAAATGGATGAGCACACTGGCGGGTTGTGATATGTATGATGATGACTGATTCTTATGCAGCTCTAATGGCAAAATGTGTTGCTCTCCCAGGTGTGTAAGCTCCGTGAACGGCTCCAGGAGCAGCGGCAGGCTCGGGAGCTTGAGCAGCACAAACATGCCGTAGTGGTCACCGACCTGCGCGCCAAACTCCACGAAGAAAAGCTACGCGAGACGGCGGCTGTCCGTGAGGCATTGGCGCGGCAGCACGAAGTCGAGCTGGCCCGGGCCATCAAGATCCGGGATGCTGAGGTGCAGAGGCTCCAGGGGCTTGTAAACGCATTGAGAGACGGAGCTGCTGACAAGCTAAAAAATGCTCTTCTCGGAGAGGCTCGGGAGGAGGCCAGGAGGGCCTTTGATGGGGAGAGGCTAAAACTACAACAGGAGGTAGGTTGTAGCATGAATGAAGGTGATAGTAATGAAGTATTTATTATGTTTTCATTATAAATTGTGGAACAATATGGACGTGGTAGCTGTGACATCACCCTGTACACCCAAGTATTAATCCTAACGCTGCTTTTACACCACATCTGGTATGCTCTACTTAGCTCAGCCTAACATGCCTCAAAATTCTGCTTCTTGTCAATACAGCAATGCCATTGAACACACCTCACCATATTTAAAGCACTTGCACATTGGATTCCACTGTCAGTTGTGGTGACTGCCTTGGTGTTTCTGTTGTATTTAGGCTGCGACCCCACAAGATTATGGAATGAGTGTTGAGATTGGATATTTCCTGTGTTCTATATGTTCTTCGATAAAGACAGTTTTTTGGTGGAAAGTTGGCATTCTGAAACCATTTTGTGAGTGCACATGTTTGTGTGTGTGTCTATGTGTGAGTGTTGATGTGGGACTATGTAAACCTTTTGTAAATTTGCCGCTGAAAAACAGGAAGCAGGGTGGAAAAGCCTGTTGCCAAGCTATTGTTCCATTGTAGCCCTTCCAGACAAACAGGGCATCTATCATTACAACTGTCTAATGGGGTAGGACATGTGTTTAAAAATGGGTATCACTCTCTTTGTTGTTTTTGGTTTTGTGTGTATTAATATTATTGTGTGTGTGTGTGTGGGATCTTGTAGATCCAGGAGCAGAAGACAGCCAGGAAGCAGGCTGAGGAGGCACTTGGAAATGCTCTGCAGGCAGATAAAGCCAAAGCAGCAGATCTCCGCACAGCCTACCAACAGCATCAGGATGAGGTGCACCGCATCAAACGGGACTGTGAGAGAGACATCCGCCGACTGGTGAGACCACATGCTGCTGGGAAGACACACACTGCAGACACCACATACTATGTCTTATCTTAAACTAACATGGCAACTAGATAAGTCTTTAGATAAAGGCTAATAAATTAATATAATGCCTAAAGACACTGTTGACGGTACACTTGCTGGTGACTATAATATTTCCTACATGTTACACAACAGATAATTGAAATTTATTAGAAATTATCTATTTAACCTATACTTACCTTGGTACGCCAGTTAACAAATTTGTATTTACAGTATCAACTTCCCCAGACTGTCTAGTATTTCTAAATAAGCAACAATCACACCCTTAGTTATTATTTATTAAGTGTTTAAAACAGAAAAACTGAGATAGTCTTCGTCATCTGGACTGTGTAGGTGTGGTTTGATCAGATTTGATAAATAAGCAAGCAAACAAAACACACAGACAGAAATCTCTCAGTTGAAGTAACCAAAACTGACTAACTTTGTTAGAACGTTGTTAAGACGCCATTGAGGAAATTCAGGGCCTTAAAAATTTGATACCACATATGATCACTTCCACCTTGGGCCTCTTTTGGAGATCAAAATGTGTCCTGTTATGTCCATCACAATGAGCTAACCTTAATTAACTTACAAAATATGGAGCTTTAATATATGCAATGAAAAGACAGATCTCACGCTGCCCTATAAACCATATATTATTATTCCCGTGATAGGTTAGCTTGACAAACCCAGCAGCTGTTATTTTTATAGTCCTTGTCTGTTCCAACCACATTTGAATATCACCAAGAGTCCCTCACACACACACGACATCTGTTTTCCAGCTCAGGGTTTATCTCACTGACGTTTTATGAAGGTTACAAGCTAATTGCTGCCCTGTCTGTCTTTGCCTATCTCACAATGTGGTGCTTACCTGCAAAAATAAAAGTCTGTATACGTGCTGCAGTTACTCATTAACCCCATTGCATACAGTAGGGCTACAATAACAGGCATTGTTGTCAGTAAAGGAATGTTTGAGCAAGAAGACATAATAATATTTGGAACCAGAGTGGTAAAAGAATAAAGCATGGTTGATTGATGGAGAGCAGGAAATACCAGTGTTAAAGAACAAAATACAGAGGTAAGCAGAAGTGGGAACATTTGTCAGAAGAAGTTGTGTGATCGCAGAGCAAGAACAAAGCTTCATAAATTAATCAGAGCTGAAGCACCATATTTTAAAAGCTAAAACACTGTCACTCCCTTATTCTGTTCTCGGCCATCGGAGCATACAGCTTGTTAGACCGAAGGTGTAGAGAGTATGAGACTGAAGGCTAAAAGTTGCATCATGCTAAGCCTAATTGTTTGCACATGAATCCAACAGAAGAACAATGTACTTCATGCAAACCGGGTACTCACATTGGTGTTAAAACGAGTGAAAAAAATGGATCAAGCTACATTTTTAAACATTTTTTTATTTTTATTTTTCTGCAGCATGATCTCAGAAATGTCTGCACTACATATTATCATTTACTGTGAACATTTTCAGTAATATTAATGTGGGCTGTAACTGGGATTTAATGGAAAACTGTCTGACTCACTCACTCACTCTTTCCACCACCCACCACTATGTTCCCCTCCATCCCTCTTGTAGATGGATGAGTTGAAGGCGAAGGACCGGGTCGTGTGTGCCCTGGAGAGGGAGCTGGGGCTGCAGGCCGGCTACACCCAGAAGCTTCAGCTTCAGAAGGAAGCCCTGGATGAGCAGCTCGGCCAGGTACGAGAGGCTGAGAGACACAACCACGGCAGCCCCAAGAGAGAGGTGGTGCCTGGGCTGGGGGACAACCAAGACCTGCTCAACAACCAGGTATACACAGATGCAAAACCAAATGTATACACATGCATCCGCACTTGTGCATGAATGCATTAATATCACAGGCAGTCTGAAATGAGCATATGCTCTACATGCATAAGACTTAAATACAAACATTAAATTTATGTAACAAGATGAACATGAGGTTTTGAAGGCTGATTGTTTTTTTTGTTTTTTTTTATTGGTGATGTAGATAGCACATCTTTTTCTGATATTTACTATCTTTAAATGTGATAATTGCCTTACAAAGAATGCAAAATATTAGTTGTTTTTACTATGATTTTTGAAAGGTGACAAAGTATCTAAAATAGCATTGAAACTGAAGAAAGAACACTGGGTTTGGATTGGTTCTTGGTGTCACGATTTTGAAGGAAACTCAGGGATGCCTTTACACTTTGAGTGCATAATTTATGTTTTCCTTGTGACAAGGAAAGACATCAACAGTATTGTATTTCTTTACATTTAGTCACACCAGCACATGCAGCTCATACATTCATGAGAAGCATGTGGATATACTGTGTATACTGCACATACAGGCTCACAGTTAAACTGTGAAATGGCGTCTCATCCTTCATCCTGCCACCTCCTATTTCCCATCCACCTCCATTACCTGCCTGCCTGCATGCACTCCCTTTTTTAGATTTTGTCTTCCTCCTCCTCTCCTCTCCCCCTTGCTCCACAGGAGGTGGAGGAGCGTGACCTGAGGAGGTTCCAGCTGAAGATTGCAGAGCTCCACTCGGTCATCAGGAAACTCGAGGACAGAAATGCGCTGCTGGCCGACGAGAGGAATGAACTAGTGAGAAACACGCATGCAGAAGTACATACATGCAGTGATTATAGGCATGCAAATACACACACACATATTGTTTCACTTATGGATACACACATAAAAACACATAAAGAAACATACATGTCTATGAAACGTGTGTTAATTCATTTTATTTTCTAAGCCCTCTGCCTTGATCTTGCCTCTCTTTCCTGCTCAAAGTGGAAATTCTGTTTCACTGGAAGACTTAAGATTATAGTGTTTCCCCTCCCTGTTTCCTTCCTCTGTCCAGTTGAAGCGGGTGCGAGAGGCAGAGAGCCAAATGAAGCCCATGTTTGAGAAGAACAAGCGGCTGTCCAAGAAGAATGACGACCTCCTACAAACGCTACAACGCATGGAGGAGAAACTGAAGAACCTGAGCCGAGAGAACGCTGAGATGGTGAGATGCACCAAGCGTATGTTTTACATCTACTGCTGTTGTTTCCCTCTTCTCTCTAGGTAAAGTAAAAAGTTCTAATATGAGTAGAAAATAGTGGATATTTTAGTTTTAATCTGTAGAGGAAGAGGGATTGTGTTATTGTACTTTGGGTGTCGCTGAGAATTTCATGAAGAAGGAAACGGGACCTCTACTGGCCATTTGAGGAAAAGATGTGTGAAACGTGTGAAATGATTCTCCATACAACCATAATTTAGCATCTCTCTCTGTCTCCCTCCCTCAGAAAGAAAAAGCCTCCTCCTCTCGGCCCCCCTCACAACAACAATCCATTCAGCCCCAGCTGAAGCGGCCGAGCTCCCTGACAGACCTGAGCCACGCCCATGAAGAACAGGAAGTGGAGTTCCTCAAGCTGCAGGTTGCTGAGCAACGTGGCATCATTGACGAGCTCACGCAGGTCAGGATTTTACTCAAACCACCAGGGTTGGACGCCTGTTATATTTTGTGAGGAAATCAGTCACTAATTGGTTTTAATGGTTAAATTTCCAAAAGTGTCACCATTTTAACATTTAATAATAATGATAATAATAATGACGCACTTTGATTTTTCAGGTATCTGGCTCACTGGATAGGCATATACATTCCTTTCTAGTTATTTTATCCATTAACAATTTCTCAGTTGATTGTCCAGAAAATGTATTTTATCACATTTTATATCAATATCATTATATAAAATTACATGATGATAGGATTTCATCCATATCGCCCACCCCTAAAAAGGAGCATCGCATTGTGAAAGCACTAGCCCTTAATTCCTGCTCCTCTCTGCCTTTTGGATCTCTCTGGATTAGAGGAACAAGTTATGTATTTTCAGAAGTGGTTGTAGATGGTGGAATGTATTATTGGTTTCTACACAATCTGTAATTCAACAGAGACTGTCTCATTAATTCATCTTCACCCGTCTTTCCTCTCCCACACTATTTTCTTTACCGTCCCATCACAGCCCGACTCATTACAGCCTGCTGATTCCCTCGTCATATAGAACATCAGCCCACACACTCTATTCCTGTGATTATATTGTTTGCTGTCCATCATTACATCACTTCACTACAGTTTGGCTTTCATTTTCTTGCTTGTCATTTGAGCTTGAATTTTGTAGAAACAGACAATAATTGGACACTGCTGCGTGAGATATTATGTTCTGGTGACAGGTAATGTTTCGACTGAACTGTGTGAAGCCTGAGCAGCTCCCTGAGTCATGTCTAAATCTCAGATGTGAGGCTGGTCCTGCTGGGGAAAACGTTTGAGATGTTGATCTGCAGTGTGTTTGTCTTTAGGAACGTGACCGGTTGGTGATGAACAAAAAGAACAGGAGGAAACCTCTAAAACTGTCTAAAGTAAGTGTCCATGAGTGTTTTAAAAACTCAGTTAATCCAGTGTTGTGTAACTAAGCAACTACCCTATCTGTGGTTGACTGATCCTTAAGCACTGTTTTCAGTTGAGTGTGTGTGTCTCTCTGTGTGTGTTTAATTGGACTCAGGAGACATTAATGACAGTATCCCTCACAGCTGGGAGCATCACGCTGAGCACACACACAACTCCTGCATGAACCATTCCCACAGCTAGTAGAAAGTTATATTTTGTTGTTGTTGTTGTTGTTTTATTTCATTTAGTGTATTTAGTGTTACTGTAGGGCCATCAATACATGTTTTTGCAGAAATTACAAGCTGCAGCAGTTTGTGTCTTTGCTTATCTGTTCTTCCATGTGTGTGACTAAAGAGGGGAAAGGGATGACGATATGTAATTGACGAAAAATAATTGCTGTGCTACGTTTCAGTGTGTATGTTTGGGCTTATACATAAGGGGACAGTTTAGATGTTGCTAGGGGGAGGAGTTCGTAGATGTGTGTCAGATATTTTCTCCCACCTCCTCCTGCTGGAACCAGTTTGTCACCTTGGCGAGGTGGATGCAGGGTTGGGCACAACGGCTTGGCTCTTGGACTTGGACCTGGAAATTTGTCTTCTCTTTTTGGGAATTTAAAGCAGAATCTGAATACATGAGCTTGGAGGCAAAACCCAGAAGCTGGCCTTTTGCTTTTCCTGTAGGAGTAGTTTGATTGTAACCAGAAGCTTTGTTGTCTGCTTTTCCATTTTGTGTGGGAGTGCAACGGAAAGCAATTGTGCTTTTTGGACATTACTAAAGCCCTGCAAAGCGCTGTATAGATCAGCTATTGTAGTCCAAGATATGATAGACGTATTTTGGGAAGATTCTTTATAGTTTAGTGTTGGCGTTTTTATTTTAGTAGCAACATGACGGAGTACCTCCTCCTTATCCTCTACTTCTCTGCCTTCATTTGCCTCTGTGCCCTTGTCTGCCTCTACTTTTCTGGTTGCCAGGAGATGACTTATAAACATGATGGTAAGGACTCTGTGGGGTTCGGAAAAGTTAATAGCAAGAAAGAAGTAAACAAACATGCAGATACTTAATCTGATATGATCTGATTTAGTTTACCTGAGATAAACAACAGAATGACAGTATCTGTTTTTTGACAAGTTTTAGACAAAATGATGGTGAATAAACTATTTCTGTACACAACGAAACAGAAACAAAAGCAGACGTGTTGTGTATTTAGGCTTTATTGAATTTAAATTCTTTAATCTGAAATCAGGTGTGATATAATCTGGATGAATGTTGGATTTGTTGGCTTTCTATAAATTGGACAACAAAATGTAAGATAAAGTTTGGGTTTTATTAAAGAATGTGCATATCTTCTTTTTCCACTCTTCCTCTCGGCAGAGGCATGTTGTGGAGACGTATTTTGGATTTGATGAGGAGTCGATAGACTCTGAGACCTCCTCTCTGACCTCCTATAACACTGACCTCACTGACCGCACGCCTGCAACTCCAGAGGAGGATTTGGAAGAGGTGAGAAAATTGTTTGTCTACATTGAAAGAAATGATTTAAACTGTAAAAGTTCTAACAGCTGAAAGATGCATAAATATTGAGATAACTGACAAGACAGAAACAAGACAGACCATTAAGAATGATTTACAGAATAAGAGATGGGCTTACAAATAAGTTAAGGTAAAGGTTTGTGAAGGCATTTAATAAATCTTTAATGTCTGTAATTTCTATCTTTCTTTAATAAAGAGTATTTCCCGTGAAGAGTCAGAACTTCGTTTCCGTCAGTTGACCAGAGAGTACCAGGCTCTCCAGCGGGCCTACGCCCTTCTTCAAGAGCAGACGGGGGGCTCTCTGGATGCTGAGAGGGAGGCCAGGGTTTGTATGACTTTTAATCTCTCTGCCCACTTTACCCATCATCCAGCAGTTCTCAAACATTTGTCTTTACAACTTTACAACAAAAAAACTATACATACTTTGGACATAAGAAGTGAAAATACTGTTAACTTCCAAGTCTAGTAAATTATAGGAATTTATGTTTTGCGGTAATACCATGTAAATTTTCAGCATCTATTCTTCTGTTGTCTACCCAATTTGCACTCTGGTCCCTGACGGCTGATCTGCTCCTCCCACAGACACGTGAGCAGTTGCAGGCGGAGCTCAGCAGCTGCCAGGCCAAGATCGTGGACCTGGAGAAGGCCCTGGCCGAGAGGGGGCAGGTAACAAAGACGAGGGATGGTGACAGGAGCTCACGGGTCCTGCTCTCACTGGCCCTCCTGCATGTCTGTCTGGCTGCTCTGCTCCTGGGCTGGCGCTATGCCGACCAGGTCTGCCGCAGAATCCTGTGATGTCACTTCCTGCATGTGTGATGTCACAGCTCTGTGCCTGCATGCTCTGCCTCACCTTCTATCCTTCCTGTTGTTGGCTCTGTTCCTTATTGGGCCTTTCAGTGCTGTCGGAGGCTTAAACCAGCTATGAATAGATTGATATACAAGATCTTGATCTAGTAATGTCTCGCCAATATGAAAATACACAGTTTACGTTGATTTTAGTTTATTTAATATGTACAAAAGTCATCATAAAACATTTTAGTCTGAGAACTAAGCCAAACATGTATGTGTAGAAAGCCTTGGCTATTTTGTAGAGTAGATTAAAAGAAATGCTGACATTGAGCACATGAATTATTACTTATACTGAATATCACGAGGAACACTGAAATTATTATGATGAATTCATATCACTACTCTTAGTTTCTTCATTTGTTGTGAAGTTTTTTCCTTTGTCACTGCATGTTGCCTGTTCCACTGTGGCTTGATCCAGCTCTGTTATTTTGATTTGCTGCTCTCCTGTTTTCCACCTCAGATTCTGTTCCTCCTGTTACTGTGAACTCTGGAAGACTGTGAATGCAGCTCCTTTGCCTGTTATCTCAGGAGTCGTCTTTATTTCTCTGGATCAATAAACTTGTGCCACTGCCACTCTGTTCCTGTCTGTTTGTGTCTATGGTACATTTGCATGTGTCATTTGGAGATACAGTAGATGGTCACCGTGTGTTGAGTTGGCTGATTGTGTTTCTGATTTGTCGTCGGGGGTGTCTTTCCTTCCTTTCCTGTTCCTGCCAGTGTCATTTCTTGCTGATGTTGTGTTTGGTTGTTGTGGCAGGATTCAAAGTGGGTGGAGGAGAAGCAGTTCTTGCTCAGGACCAACCAGGAACTTCACGAGAAGGTACATTGCATTAGCCTATATTCACTGTATTGGCAACATAGATACTGTGTCAAGACACTACATCATTGCATCTTTACTGACTTAATACCAACTAGAGCTTGGTATTGTTTAAGATTTTCCAATGCTATTGCTGATACGATACCATACCGAACCATACTTTTTCAATGTTCCAACTTTGAGAAATTTGAACATTTGCTGCAAAATCTTTTGTTCTGCTGCAAAACCTCTTTTTCATTTATCAAAAGAAGCCAAACTCATCAACACAAGCAGTCAAGAACTTTGCCTAAATAAAATACAGTCTAAAGCGAGTAAAATTACGGTTTAAATCAGAAACTGTCTGATCAGGGCAGAACACATTTCACAAACAAAGCCAATTCAAAGTGCTTTACATATATAACAGCATAACACATTCAAATACAAATGAATGTTAGAAACCATTTAAAAGAAATTCAGAAGATTTAAACAGAAACTGAAGATGTAATTATGAGTCCTAAGGTTCAGTCAGAAGCAGTTTGTAGTAAACATAAAAGTTTTTAACTTGGATTTAACAGTAGTCAAAGTTTTATATCTTCTGGAAGTTTGTTCCATCTCTGTAGAGCATATTGATCAAAGGAAATAGTAAAAAGGAATACAAATTTGATTAAGCATTCAATGCCAGCTACTAAACGTCAAAAACCCAGCCCGAGTGCCGACCCTTTGGTGATCTATGACCTTCTATGATACAAGCCCAGCAAAGCACAACCAGTAATATGAGTTGGTCATAATTTGTAGATGGAAATAAAATGAAATTTGAGCTGACTCAATGCTATTATGAGATTGTTAATTTGGGATAATTCTTATAATAATGCATTGTAAGGCATGCCAAACCACTGAACTTGTATAACAAACTTGTGTATATGTGTGTGTAGATGTGCGCGTTGCAGCAGGCGGAGTCGCGGCTGCAGGCCGAGGTTCAGGATGCTCGGGATCAGAATGAGCTGCTGGAGTTCAGGGTGCTGGAACTGGAAGTAAGAGACTGCACCAACGTCAAACTGTCACCAGGAGGCGACAACAACAATCTCAGTTCCAGACGCAAGACCTACATACAGTGACCCACCCGACAGACAGACAGACAGACAGACAGACAGACATCACTTACACACACACTTGAGTCCTCCTCTGTATGCATCTGTGTTTTGCATGGCAGCTGTGTGCATACCCCCTCCTCTGAACTGGAATATTTTTTTAATGAAAGAATGTTGTGTTAAGATGAATATAATTTTTAACTGAATAAAAATGTATTTAAGTTCACCATTCAATCCCATCTTTGTTCATTTTGTCTCTCATTTTTGCATGTATGTCCTACGTTTTGTTTACATTTTCCATAAGATAAAAGCTTATGTCCATGGATAATTAGGGAAATATTAACAGTGTAGTGTAATTTGTAATTTTTATTGGTTAATATTTAAGTAAGAAATATATGTATACCGAAAGACGTTAGGTTACTGACCTAGAGACTTAAAGGAACGTAGTTATTTGAATGTTTATTTAATCAATGATCACTTATATCAGTTGATATTGCATCTATTTATGTAGCAGTTGTGTCTGAATGTTGACAGAGTAGCATCTGTTTGAGTTTCAGCATGTGTTTTCAAACTCCCTATTGGTTTGGTTTGGCGTGGCGTGGTTTGGTTTGGTTCCCCATTTAAATCTATGGGTTTCAACCTCCCTCATTTTGGCAGATCCTGACCATGTTTTCACTGTCATGTAAGTAAATCCCTCATTCACTCCCTTTTCACTCAGTTTCTGTCGTCCACATTCTGTGTCTCACAGTGCACCACCACCAATGTTATGATGAACTATTACATTACTGTTGGACTACTGTAGAAATGTTAGTTTCGCTGATGTCATGATGTGTTTAGGTGTGTGTATATGAGTATTAACATGATGTGTACTTTCTGGAGGAGAGGGAGCGCAGATCTCCTGCACTCAATCTCCACATGTCTACGTTCCCCGAGAACAGCAACAGTGCCCTGCAGCTCTACTGCCACCAGGAGGGAATCAAGGTGATAACACACTTGCACAAAATTTACACAAAAATTACACAAATTTTCCTTTAAGACGACACACAGTCAATATGATGTCTGGTTTTGACTTCTGTGCAGGATGTAATCATTCCTGAGCTGATGAAGAAACTGGATATCCTGGGGGATAATGGGGTGAGTTCAAACACACTTGTGTATTAAATTAAGATCTTGTATCCTTTTTAAATCTGAGGTTATTCTTATAATTTCTGATAACTCTGGTCTGCCTGTTTTTATTTTCTGTAGAATCTCAGAAATGAGGAGCAGGTAGCGGTGATCCAGGCAGGGACGGTGATCTCACTGTGTGAAAAGGTGAGTGATAGGCTTCTCAGGCATGTTGTGTTTTTACGGACACACATTGCTATAAAACTCTATTTACTCCCAATACAGCCACTACATTTGAGTCACCTTTGTTAAGTTAAATATGGATGAAAACAATAGTTATTTTAGCTTCTGAGAAAGCGTTAATCCCTCTTCTTTCCTCTTTCGTCCCAATCCTCCCTGTACAGTGGTTGAAGCAGATAGATAGCACAGAGGTCGCCCTCACACAGAAGATGATCGACCTGGAAAATGACAAGGTGAAAACTCAATTTACCATTAGAGAACACAAGCTTCCAATGATTTGAGTGTATCTGATGCAAATATACTTGATTTTTCACTCTTGTACACACAAAATAAGCTATTTATATGCTTGTTTTTTCTGCTGTTCTAATGTTAAAAAGATTAGAAATGTAGCACTCATGGTTTTCCTGATTCTATAGTATATACTGTACTTTACCATTCAGTAGCGATACCATGTCCTGTATGATATATTGTCACATCTTGTTGCAGGAGCTGTTCAGTAAGCAGAAGGGATTCCTCGAGGAAGAACTGGACTACAGGAAGCAGGCCTTGGACCAGGCCTACATGGTACGGAGCCTGGAGCAGTATGACCTCTTCCTTTTGCACAAAAGTTGGCCAAAGCCTCTCAAATAGACAAAGTGCACTCATTTATATTAATTACAACATTAACCAAGGTTGTGTTCAAGGCATAATGGTTCATGATAAAGTGATTCAGGAATGCAGGGGTACAACATTGTCATTCCAGCATGACACATAAACATTTGGACCCCCATTAAACATCATGAATGCGACATGCTCCATGAAGGTAAAATTTGTCACATTGTGTCGGGATACTGCATCTTTTACCACTGAAGTCTAAATTCTGTGAACTATCTGAGCCACTCAATTGGCTGGGGTATTTGGCTTCTTGTTTGTGGCCTAATGCTCTTTTATCTTCTGAGAAGGCCAATCCAAACAAAAATTGTAGAAAGTATGAAGATATAATATCTTTATTAATATCCTGTGTTACTTGGTTCAAATGGACAACTAGTGAAGTTGAAGAAAAAATGAATGGGTTTAATAAGATTTTGATGTTAGATTTTGTTAGCATGAATGATCTTAAACATTCTCCCCTCCCACTGACTTAAATAGGCTGTACGCAGAAAACAGAAGTTAACACTTAGGTCACTCTCCATATAAATCTAACAATTTTATTTGGTCAGTTTTGGTGTTGGTTTGTGTTTATGGTCCCACTTTCTGTTGTCTTGGTGAAAGCTTGGTTTTTACATGGTAACTTTATGGGAACAGTCCACAACTGTGGAATTAATCTGTAGGAAAATAAAAACACGGTTTGTGTTGTCAATATAATGAACTTACCATGTGAAGGCCAAGCCTAAATAACCGCCAATATAAAGTGGAACAGTGTTCCCCATATCTGCCATGGTCACAGTGGTGTGTGTATGTGTGTGTGTGTGTTTGTGTGCATATGTGTATCTGTTTGTGTGCGTGCCTCCATGTGTGTGCTTGTGCATGCCTGTGTGTGTTTCTGCATGTGCATGTGCACGTCCGTGTGTGTGTGTGTGTGTGTGTGTGTGTGTGTGTGTGTGTACCTGTATGTGTGTGTATGTGGCTGGCTGTGCAGAGGATCGAGGAGCTGGAGGCCACGCTGTATAGCGCTCTGCAGCAGGAGCAGCCGGCATGCCGGGCGGTGGCCGAGTCGCTGACAGACAGGCAGAGGGAGGAGCTGAGGCTAGCCGTGGACAAGCTGCGGCGTCAGATTCTCCGGCAGAGCCGGCAGTTTGACAGTCAGATCTTACAGGAGCGCATGGAGCTCCTACAGCAGGCCCAGCAGGTAAGGCTTAAAATAAATCGAGTCAGGTTACTGAGTCCTGCCCTCCCTCAATCTGACCCCTGGTCCCTTTCTGAAACGTCTGACCCCACCAGACCTCTGGTGCTATGAAAAAGATGCAGTATCCCTGTGTGTGCAACCTGTAACTCTCTCTGTAAGTGCATATGTAGAAATGGAAGAGTGAAAAGACGAGACAGAATGACTTGTATGTGTGAGTGTGTGTATATCATTGTAATTTGAGTACCCCCCCACTCTTTCAGTATCCCTCCACTCCGCAGCCCTCACAGTAGTTTTACACCCATGGCTCGTACAGTATCTGTTATTCATTGAGTACATCAACACCCATGGCACCTTCAACTTCATTTGTACTGTAACTTACTAACATGGTTTTTCTAATCTCTAACCATAGAACACTTAAAACACATTTTTAATTAACTATTCATGAAATATACTAATTATATACATTTGTGGAAACTGCTTATAGATATAGACAGTTTCTTGTGTACTTGAGTTACAGTTTAGCCCAGAAATCAATGTTTTAGTAGGCCACTAACTATATCTGTTTATCTACAAATAAAAATCTCAGAAATTCTGGATCTCTTCTCACTTAAAAGTCCACACACTTTCTCAGTCCCTAATCAATGGTCAAGCAATTAAAACCTAAACAGCTTGTTTTTATTACCGTAATGAATGATTAAGCTGTGTTTTGTTGAAGCGTTCAGCATCAGATCCACTGAAGATTAATTTGGAGCAGATATTATATGAAAATGTTTCTATTTTAGTTTTAGAATTCCATGTCTGTTCTCCTTTTTGAACCCTGAATACCCTTAAAGATACAGCAGCGAGATAAAAGACAAGAACACTAATATGTTATTCCACAGTCAATGAATAATCTGCTCACATTTAAAGTCTCAAGGATGGAGTCGCTTCCACTGTTCACTGTTAAATCTGCTCTTCGGTTGCCATGGCAGCTCATTCTTACCCAACACAGCTACCATGGAGACAGAGGGCATGATGGGAAGGAGGCAGAGTATTTGGAGTTTATACAGGAATAGTTGGATCACAGTCTTATTAACTATTTCACAGCTGTTTGTTTTTGTACAAATGTGGATGATTGTGTGAGATCTGGCCAAAAGTTTTCTATTTGAACATATTTTGATGCCCTAACCACGTCTGTCTTTGCCTTGCAGAGAATTAGAGAGCTGGAGGACAGGATTGACTTGCAAAAGAGACAAATAAAGGAAATAGAGGAAAAGGTACATGTTCACATTTTATTTTTTTCTTTCTGACAAAGCTTTCTGTCATGGCTGGTAGAAGAAGTGTGAACTGTAACTAGGCAAAGATTAGCAAGAGAGAGGGAGTTTACATCTGCTGCACTGATGCTGTGTGTTATTTTATTAACTTCTTGACACTCTTTTTCTTCTCTCTCTTTTTTCACCTGTTGATTAAACCCCTTGTGTTCCTTTAGTTTTTGTTCCTCTTTTTGTTTTTCTCTTTAGCATTTATTCTTTGGCCTTAATGAAAGCGACCGTGGACCCACATCAGGTAGCACCTTTATTCACTGTGTCATATCAGTATTTAACACAGATACAGTGTTGATAGTAACAATAATGATGAGGAAAGAATTAAAAAATGTTTCCTTTTTCTTAGGTGTTAAGGTGCTGTGGAGGCAAGCGAGGACAAAACAAAACCTAATTGTTTTTTATGCATTTGTAGACAGTTCACAAAAAACCTATGGCCTTTTTGATAAATGTGCACTTTTGCAGAAGACCCTTACCTGGAATGCAAACATATTTGAAAATGTAATAAATAACCAGATGTACATGAGATTAAAGTGAGATTTATTTATAAATAACATTTACTATAGCAGTTCTTGGACCTGGAACATAAAACTCCTCTGTGAGAAGCAAACACTTGGATTTACTGAGAGAAAACTCTGAATCAGAGGATTTATTAAAGGGACAAGAGCCACAGCCTCAGCTGAAGGAATGCCCAGTTGGACCATGGAAAAGGAGAGACGGAGGGAGGAGAAGAAGAGTGAAAGTACAGGGCTGAGTGGGGTGTTGGGGGGTGGGGGTGGGGGGTGGGGGGGGGTGAACAAGCTGAGTTCAATCCAATTGGATATGGAGGATTCTGGCAAAGTCCAACGATGGTGGCGTTTCCAAGGAAACGACAGTGCAACGAAGTTCACAGAGCAGAAGCTGAACTTACTGGAAGATCGTCGCTGCATTGAGAAGATTAAACTACAATCAGGGGAGCGAAAAGACCAGGTTGTTATTTATATTTATCTTGTAGATTTATTACTACAACAGCTAATTTAATGTTGCATGAGTTTTACTATTTTAAGAATACTAGAATACTTCTCAAAATCTCCAAATTAATGATTTGTACTGATGTGAATTGGTTACCAATTGTCTGTGTGCCTGTGTTTAGTTATGCATTAGCCAAACTTGCTTACTAGCTTGCGCATTATGTTGAGCTTAAAGGATAAGTTCTGTCTTAAAACAACCAGTATGAACAGGGGGATGTTTCAATGCACATAAAGGCATTTGAGTGTTGTTTTGAGACAGATTTGAAAAATGTGAACCTTCCCTTTAAGCTTTCAGGATTTAAGGATTTGTGAAATGTGGTAGGAGGTGCAGGAGGGGACAGGATGATTAGGAGGCGGGGTAACCTGAGAGACACCTGTGCTCGACAACTTGCTACCAAGCTGTTGACATGATGAATAATACATGATTGTATCTTTTTCTATGTCTGATATGTTTATCTTTGCAGATGTCAGTGTGTTTATGATGGACATGTGAAAAAAGAAGTGTAGCGAAGATGTTTTTCTTTTTGTCTTCCTGAACTGAGTAAGTCTGACACCATCAGTTCCTGTGCCACAGGTAAAACTCATCTAGTGGGTGCAGGCTAACCAATGGAGGATCACATGACCTCATCAGTCACGACGGGCACCGGAAGCAGTTCTGTCACTATAGTAACAGACTCAGTGGGAACTGACTCGGTCCTGGACTTGGACCTGCGAGTTCTGTGCAACAGAGTGAAGGTCCTGGAGCAGAATGAAGTTTCAACCCTGCAGTCTGACAGCTACCTGAGGAACAGGTGAGAGACTGGGGGAGAGGGGATCCAGTGACACACACACACACACACACACACACACACACCTGCTACTATATACTCACTTTTGGCCAAGGTGATATCACGTATCTCACACACCTGACTGCACTGCACACTTGCATGCGAGCACGCTGCTGCTAACATCTCTCCTGGAATTACTCGCTGCAGGAGGTTTTATTTGCATGTTTTCATCTTTTCTCGCATTGTGAGGTAAAAACTAAATCAAATTTGTAGATTTTTAGGTAAAACTAACAGAGGAAGTTGTTAAACACTCCTGCTTTATGTTAATGTGCAAATGTGTGTGAAGTTAACAAGATGATGTAATGTTAGCTTGTCTGTGTTGTGTTGTGGTGTTAGGATCAGAGAGTTAGAGAGGTCAGAGAGGAGCCTGCTGCTACAGCTCTATCAGCTAGCCTCTGCCTCCCACCTTCCCAGCATGCAACACTCCCAGAGGCTGGACCAGAGACTCCACATGCTCAGGGAGGAGGTCAGGACCATGGTGAGTGCTCGGGAATGCATCAACAGGCATGGATGTACAAACTGTAAAACATGAAGACTGATGGATGTGTGAGTTTTGCTGGTTGACTTGAACCACATAGATTTTACCTACCATGGATCTGGACTAAAGTTTCTGATCAGTGTATGAGGGAGGAACAAAATAATGGATAAGGACCTTAACTCTGGAGTAATTAGAATCACAAGCAATGCTATGAAAGTCTGGTTATATTAAAATGGAAGACTAGCAGCACTTGTCTGACCTTGCACTTTGAAATGCAACTTTAAAGCAACATATGACAAATGTATCTGTCCATGCATCAGTCAAAAACATGGCAAAAGTATTTAATATGTAAGGTAAACAATCCTGAAAACTTGAAAGTAACTGACTGAGATACGACATACAGTATATACTATACAGGACTCAGGAGGTAATTTGGGGGATACCTTTTCATTGTATATCTGCTTTTAAGTAATTACACTGTGGTGGTTTGATAGATAGATAGATAACTTTATTGATACACAGTGGGGAAACTGGTTTGTTTGCTCTTGCAGAGTAGAGAACAAAAGAGACACAAGTCAGACAAAGGTCACAACGGATGACATCTACAGTAAAGACTACTACTACTACAATACTAACACTAATACAGACTCTAAGAGGACATTAGTGTAGCTCAGGAGATCACTAGGGTTAAAACATGTTCTAAAGCAAGCTTTGAGTAACGGTGTTGGGATCACTAGGATAACTCAGGAGTTGGTTTTCCAGACTTTCTCTCTTTCTCTCTCTGTAATAGTATTTTCTCTCTGTCTCCATCTTTCCCTCTTTCCCTCTTCCCACCTGCCCAGACCCAGGAGAAAGAGCGAGGGGAGCGGGTTTGGAGGGAGCGACTGCAGCGCTGTCAGAGGCAGCTGAAGGCCAAAGAGGAGGAGATGAGTCGCCAGTCCCAGTACTTCGAGAACTTTAAAACCCAACTCCAACACAAGCTCAGGCTGGGCCGGGACAGAGAGCAGAGCCTACAGAACCGGATCTACGCTTTAGAGAAGCAGCTACTGGACATGACCGTGAGTGCTGCCACCGGCATGGCAACGGTCAGTGCAGTCAGGATCACTGGCGGGACTGTAACACACTGGGAGGAACGAGAGAGGCTACCTCCCATGAGAGGAGAGGGTGAAGGAGAAGAGGAGAGAAAGGAGGAGAGGAGGAAGCAATGGCAGCCAGGTGTGGGAACTGAGAGAGAAGGAGGACGAGAGGGTGAAGAGGGAAAGACAGAGAAAGAGATTCAAGGGGGAAGAGTTAAAGACACAATGAAGAGCTCAAATGAAGCCAGGCTGCAAGGCTTCATCCTGAGCCTGCAGGAGGATCTCAGGGTGCTGCTGGAGAGAGAGGAGTATGGCATGACAGAGCGGAGGGGACTGATGGAGCAGCTCCAGGAGGCCCAGGAGAACAGCCATTTCCTGGGCTGCAGGGTGGAGGAGATGAAGGCCGAGGTGCACCAGCTGAAGCTGTCTGAAAGCTCCTTGATGGAGGAGGTTGAAGAGCTGAGAGAGGAGAACCACGGACTCCAGCAGATCCTTAGGGATGCAACTAACCAAACACCCAGTCAGTCATCCACGGCCATTGAGTCCACATGCCTGGGTCCTGGGACCAGCTTGCCCAGCTGCAGTCCTGCTGTTTGTCCTGTGCCCTCCAACACTCTCACATACACTACTGCCACGGAACATTTCTCAGTGGGGAGCTCTGGAGAGGTACGTAAGACATGATTATTACCTTCCCAAGTTCATTATTTACTTGTGGGGTATCAAGAGTTACCCCACAAGAGTGAACTGTAATTTTAAATTTGAGAGGAAACGTGATATACTGCAGTAGGAGACATTTATAAACAAAGATGATAGTGTGTAGCCCTCTTCTTGTTGCTAGTGAGGACCGGCCTACTTTTTCATACAGTACACGTTGATGAGTATGATATTTATCTCCTGGAATGAAATGCAGGGCACAGAGGTAAACTGCATCAAGTTGTTTTAAGATGGAACGAGCTGCGTGAGAGAACAGTCCTTAAGAGAAAAACATGCTCTATTGCGATATAAAAAACGCATTTATTATCTTCAGATTCAGAGTTGTTCCACACATGGTTTCAAAGTAAACTGCTACAGTATCTAACCAAACTCCCAAATATTTATAATATTAAACAACTTCAATTTCAGTTATGTGTATGGATGCATTCGTTGAGGATCATTAATGCCCTACTCATGTTTGAAAAACTCCTTCATTCCTACTTTACAACTCTTGATAAAACACAGTTAAGATCAACTAAGTTCAACTGACTGATCTGGGACAAACTATTATTTTGAATGTAGTCAGCTCTTTGCTGTGATACATTTTCACCAGTTTGTCATTGTAGACACGCCAAAAATGGTGGGTAAAAATAACTAAAGGATCAAAAATATTAAATCCGATCTTATTATTGGCTTAATGTTGTAAATTCCCTCTTGTTATTTCATGAGAAGGTTTTACATAAAAAAGGTGAATGCTCCTGAACAGTGAAAGCTCAGCTGCTAGGATTTAGTGTTACATAACCACCTCCCCGATTATAAATGCTTATACAAGTGTGTCTAAATATCAACTGAGATAATGATAATTTGGATGATGTTATATTATTAAGTGTTTTGTCATTTTCACATTTACATGAATGATTGACAACTTTTGTCCCACAACTTTGGTCTCTGTAGGTCCATCTAACATCGGATGAGGAAATAGGCCAGCCTCATTCGTCTGCAGTTCCACCTGTACACCACCAGGTGACAGCAGAGAGCACACAGAGCATCAAAGTGGATCACTCCCCGTCTGCTAAATCAGAAACTCCATCTAAAAATGACCCTCTGAACCTCTTTAGCCACCTTGGCTCCAAAACCAGCCCCAGTCTCCAGTCCCTTTCCTTAACTACAGAGACACTAGCTGAGTTTAAACTGGAGACCTGGTGCTCCAGAGGGATCCCAAACCTGGAGGAAAGCCCCAGTGAGGAATCCGATGCCCTGAGGGAAGCCTACAGGAGCTTGGGGTTGGGGGAGGATCTTGAAGCACTTCAAGAACAACGTGACCGCCTGGAGGTCGCCCTGCAGCGCACGCAGGAGCAGCTGCAGGTGATGGCTCGAGAGAATACTCGACTTAAGTTACAACTCAGGAAAGAGGCAGAGGAACAAGAAGCAGAGACGAAGCAGGGGTGTTCAAGAGAAAAGGTATTTCACAGCGGTTGCAGTATTCCTAAATGTTTTATACAGCTGAAGTTATAACCAAATTTCAATAAAAAACTTTTCCAGTATATCACTGATCAAATTCTGCCTCTTTGTATACTCAGATTAGCACACTGCCCACCAGTGATGGAGCTGAAGATAACACCATTCTCGCCCTCGCCCAGGATGATCTTGTCCAGGCCCTGAATCAGGAGAACCGGGCCTTGGCAGACCGGATCCAGGAGCTTCTGGCTCACATTGAGCTCAGAGAAGAGGAGATCAAGAGGGAGGAAACACAGCTGAGGGAGCATATCTCCAAGGTAGAGGCGGAGGGAGTCCGGCTGGAGCAGGAGAACCAGGAACAAGTGTGTTTGATTACAGAACTCACCAAGAAGACTGAGGACGATCTCAATACCATCATGGAGCTGCAGCAAAGGTTCGAGGAGAGTGAACAGCATGTGGAGGAATCACAGGTTGACAAGGAACCGTGTGGATCTCAATTGCTAAGTGAACATGCAGCTGCAGTAACAGGAAGTTTGCAACAGACCAACCTAGAAGAACGTGTGGACAGTTTGGTGGAAAGTGTGCTAAAAGGGGAAGAGCCACAGTTGATGAACAGTCAACAACCAGACGATTTGACGACAGCTTTAGCACCTGGTTCCCAACATGATAATCACTATGATCCGTTGCAGAACAGCCTACACAGCAGTCTGCATGTTAGTTCACTGACTGATAAAGTAGGCCAGCTGACCAAGTTGGTCCAGAGCCTCAAAACAGAACAAGAGGAAGTGTCGGGCTGCATAAGTTCTCTCAAAGAGCAGCAGAGAGAAGTAGCTCTGTCAGTCCAAACACAGACAGAAGTGAAGCAGCAGTTGACTCGGACAGTTTGGGCACTGAAGGAGGAGAAAGACAGCGTCTCTCGATCTCTGTCTGGCCTCAAACAAGAGAGAGAGCAGTTTACTAGGACAGTCTGTGGGCTGAAAGATGAGAGAGACCAATTTATAAGGTCTATGAGTGGCCTGAAAGAGGAGAAAGAGCAGCTAACTAAGTCTGTATCTGGTCTCGAAAGAGAAAGAGAGAAACTATTAGAATCTCTCTCAAGTGGAAAAGAAGAGAGAGATCAAATCAAGTGGTCACTGCAAAGTTTACAGACAGAGAGTGACCAGTTAAACCAGGCAGTGCTCTGTTTGAAACAGGAGAGAGACAAACTTACCAGTTCCCTCAAGTGTCTGAAGGAGCAGAGAGACGAGGAACAATCATCTTATGCTTTACAAGAAGGCCGCGGCGAGTTAATAAAATCAGTTAGCAGTTTGAGAGAAGAAAAAGAAAGAATTGAACATTCAATCAGTTGTTTGAAACAGGAAGAAAAGCAGATAAAGCTATTAATTCAGGGCCAAAAAGAAGAAAGAAACAGCCTCCGGGCTGCTCTTCAAACACAAACAGACGGGAGGAATCAAAAGCAGGACCCACTGAATCCAAACCCTGCTGTTACAACAAAGAAGGCTGAGACTCTCGTTGGCACTCAAGAATACGCTACTCAAAGATGTCAGACTAGTGACCACAGAGGACACACTGTACAGGTATTAAGAGTGGTGTGGTTAATGCCTTTGTGCATTATGTCAGTGTCTGTAGTGTCAATTCAAATATTGCGTAAGTACTGTGTTCCATTGTGTTGGATTACTGTGTATTTATACAAGTTGGTTCTGATGGAAAACAGGAGCAAAGTGATCTGATGAGGGAGATTGAAACTTTGGGAGCAGAACTAAAGAGGTCAACAGATGAACTGGACAAGAGCCGTGTAGATGTGAGTTTACTCAACTTCTCTTTTCTTCATTAACATTTGTTGTGATGGAATATAAAATTAACTCAAGACTTCCTGTTTATTAACTAAATAATAGTAGTTGGATAAAACAATCCCAGCTCAAGATCCACTTACTAGTTTACTGTAAGGTAATAGAAGACTCAGAAGAACTCAAGTTGGGATTGTTTTGTCTACTAATACGTCCGAGGTCAAGAATGAACTTCTGTGCTTAACTGAATGATTGTAGCAGCAGATGTATGGATATAGATAACAATACAATAAATGTTGTTTTTTTTTATTATATTTTCATTTTAGTAGATAATTATTGGATAGTTTCATAGTTTGTTAATCTAGAGCAAGATGACATAATAGTGTAATGCCATTACTGTACAGAGCTCCTACTGGCTTGATATTTGGATTTTTGGGAAAAGTTGGACTTTTTAATTCGACAGATTTTTAAAAAAAATCCAGAGTCATTTAGGAACAGGATTTTTATCTTCGTGCTTCACTGGAGATTTCACTTTACGTGTTCTTGTTTATCTTTGTGGCACGTTCAGACCAAGAGGCTGCACAGTGAATTATGTCAATCAGAAGCCAGGAGGGAGGAAGCAGAGAGAAAAGTGACGAGGCTGACAGATGTAGCCAGTCAGATGGAAGAAACCAGAAAGGACAATGACAGCCTCATAACCCAGGTATTCAACTAGATATATACATTACAAAAATGCTATAAAACTTCGACATTGTGCATTAATCTTGTCTTGTCTGTTCCACCATTGGCCTTTGGTCTGCTCATTAACTACATATAAAGTTCAGAAAAACTGCCTGCCTGAATTATCCTTCCTAAGACCCTATAAAGCTCTAGATATGTCCCATGGTGTATCTGTGATCTGTGTCTATCTCTTATTTATCTGTCAGACCTCACCAGTGTTTGTGTCTGCTGCAGGTGAAGGAGCTGCAAATCAAACTGTCCGGTCTGGTCAGGGAGAAGACTGATGCTCTGTCACTGAAGGCACAAATAGAGGAGCAATACAACATCCTCACAGCTCAGCTCAAAGCAAAGGTAAGAGTGACAGAATACCTTTCTTTTTCATTTTCTATGTACCATAAATTAGCTCTAAATGCCTGCAGATGGCACTGTTATAGATTTGATCTCAACTGTTTGATTCTTGAATCTGAACAAAGACTACGTAAAACACGTTTGGCACAAAAACTGGTCCATTGGTTCCTCCTTTCTGATAAAAATGCAAAGAAAACCTCAATTTCATCCTCAAAATCAACCCAGCAAGGCTTGATTTTGAATCAGCAGATGTTTAAGTCCACAGAAGTATTGTTCAAACATCTACTGTAGTACAGACAGACCAGATTGGATAAATGCAAATACGTAAAAAGAATGAGAGGTAGCAACATCATGAGGCAGTACTCATCACAGATCTGTTCCTGTGTGTGTGTGTGTCTGTGTAAAACCTCACAGACAGTGGCTCTAGAGGAGTTAAACTCTGAGTATATCGCTCTAAAACGAGGGCAGGGCAGCAGGGATGATCTGAGCACCGTTCTCGTCTCACTCAGGACACGTTACGATGATGTCAGAGCTAAGGTAGGCAACCAGTCAGCTGTGGCTTTACAGTCCATGACAGTCAAAGCACTTAGTTGTATGTCATTAGTTAAATAAATAAGATAGATGAATAGTTTTCATGTGATTAATTGTATTTTGTTTGTACTGTAGTATGATGCACTCCTGAAAAAGAGGAGCCAGAGGGATCTGGATATTGCTCCTTTAAAGGTGAGGAAAGAGGCATATAGATTTTCAATCCTCCATTATTTGTTCCGTTATTTTTAAACTTCAACTTATTTACTCTGTTTGACTGTCAGGTAACTATTGACATGTGTTAATAGCAGTTGAGTTTGACTGACAGGTGTCTCGTCCAATAACAGGCCAAGCTGTCTTGCCTGGTGGTGAAGTGTCAGGAGAGGAACAGCTTGTTGGTTCAGATGATGAAGGCCATGCACAGACGAGGCAGCGTGGACTCCACGCTCACACAACAGGTCGAGCAGCTGCTCAGTGACGCTGCTCTGCAGGACTACACTGCAGTATTCACACCAGGGAGCAACGTAAAGACCCGCCATTACAGCACTGGCTTTACACCAGGATTTATTTCAACATTTCAAGACTGCACCAACGGATTCACACCTGATCAGACCTGCTCTGCTACACCCACACTTGTAAATCAGCGATACCAAAATGGATTCGCACCATTCGAACTAAAAAGTGAAAAACACACATCTTTAGTCACCCCTGAATCCACAACAAATCATCAAGACTGCAGCAGTGAAGTCACACCTGCACCAACAGGAACACCAAAGAAAAATGCCAACTCACCTGTGCAAGACTCACCTGTGCCAGAGCATGCCAGTGTCCGAGCGACACCGCCACCTGTTCCAGCACTGAAAGAGAGCCTGATTACCAATCCAGCACTGGTGAGATAATAAAAACAAACTTATATTTATTTTAAAATCTTTTTTTTTTTTTCAAATTACTTAAAGGTTGTAGATTTTAACAGCAAAAAACCATTACTGCATTAATTTTGTGAAATAATTCTTAATAATTCTTGTGAAAGATAGGCAGCAGTTCCTTGTTTCTGTAGTATATTTTCTTTTGTGCTACCATGCATGAATTAATTAAAAATATGCTACATTGCTTTACAAAACTAAAACATATGGTTTTCACAAGAAAATCACCTCCAACATCTTTCCTATTGTCAGTAGTGAAAAAAACTGCCAAAGTGGCGAAGATCCTGTTTGTGGGAAATGCGGTAATAATTAGACCACAAGCATTTAAGGAAAGGTTCACAATTTTTCAAGTCTGTCTTAAAACAGTAGTCAGGTGCCCATATGAACATTGAAACAGGCTTTTCTTGCTGTAATCATTCCCTTCGTCAACCTATCCATTAAGTAATACAGTAATGTGAGAGAGAAGCTGCCAGTTGTCTCAGCCATAGTGTCATTTCTTTACAGTAAGTTTTCACAGTTAATTAGACATTAATATGTCAGTTTTTAAAAATGCTGGACAAAAACTCCTTTAATTGTTTGTACTTTAAATTGTAAATTAAATCTTCTCAATCCCACCACAGCTCTCTCCCTCTGCCAGTGGACCGGAGAAATCTGGATTTCACCATCCAGACAAGAGAGGAAACTCCTCCCCAGATCCGAGCAGTGCGACTGGATCTTCGCTGAGTCCTACTCCTCCCTCCTCCTCCAGCACACGAGTCAGTCCGAGCAGGAGGCTGAGTAGTCCTGAGAAGATCATCAACCTACATGAGCAACTGCAGAAGACGCTAATGAGCAGCTATCAGGTACACTGAAGCTTTTTGAACATGCGGCATTACACAGATGCAGATTAGTGTTGAAGTATGAAAAGGGGATGAATTGAGATGAAAATCACTATTCTTTGCGTATTATTTTTAAAATTCTTCTTTAAGTGGCTGTTCAGGCTCAAAAATCTGACCAGACGTGAAGATGTATGCACACACAGGAATACATAAAAGAAAAATATTATGTCAGTATATGTCACATAAATGTGTTTCTCTTTGTTTCAAGGCTCCAGTGAGCAGAGGAAGAGCCGCACAGCAGCCCAGGAAAAGTCTCTCATTTTCAGCTCCTGCAACCCTGGGACCAGCTTCTCAGACAAAGAGCCTCAGTTTCAATAAACCACATACCACCTCTATCCCAGTCAGCACTGCTTCGAGCCAAGCTAAGCACACTCCAGCAGTGACAACCACACCTGTTGCCACTAATAAGTCAACAACACTTTTTAATGCAGTGTCCTCCAGATCTGCTAATGTTACATTCAGTCCCAACATGTTTACTAACCATCACTTGAAAGCGGACATGTTTAAAACTGCAATGTCTGCTCTTTCTAACTCTTCTAACTCTCCTTTTGCCACTACTAGCAAATCCACCTCCAGCAGTGGCACTAATACAACAATATCCCCAAAACTGACAAAGAAAACCACTGCTATCCCCAACGTATCTGATGCTAAACATACAGCTCCTTTAACTCTGAGGACCACTACCTTCGACTCTGATGTTTTGATATGTTCTGACACGAATACAAGAACCACTGCCTCAGACACAACTGCCCCCAGCATATCAACTGCCCCCGCGGCTAATCATTTTAACATGCCTTCTAAAACCAATGGTGCTGCCCCTGCATATGACGGGCTTGTATTTGCTGCATCCTGCACTCAATCTGCTCGTTGCTCCCCTGAGAGATCCAACAAGTCTGCCACAAAGTCTGCTGCTGCTCTAGAAAAGACCAAGACAGCAAGACCCAAACCAGGTAATGCACACAGTATTTGAGATTATTTATACAAAAGAAAAACACAGTTTATTGATTTGACAATAAAACAGCATTTGCTGAAACGTTGCACAAGAACGTGTTATAGCTTTTGTGCGTAATATTGCAGTTAACGATTGTAGAATATTACTTTTTGGTTGTATACTGCTGCAATGTGATTAAATCCAGACTAGATATAGGCCATTCTCTGTGTTTGTCTCTTGCATTGGAAATGATGTCGTATAAAATTCCAGCACAAATTCTGGCAGTTTGATATTGCCCTGCTTATTGCCCACATACAGTAACACGCTGCAGTACATGATTATAAACCTTTACTAAATCGCTTGGATTCATTTGTAGCGAGTCCTGTTATGTTGTTGTGGAATTTTAAAGTTAAAAGGTGAACTGTAAAAGTAACCTGCCATTTAACAAAGAAATCAATAGATTAGTATGTATTTAGACTGTATTGTACCCTGTGTTTACAGCATTACAAGCAAGATAGGGTGCTGTACTTGACCTTTCTTTGTCCAATCACCTCCAGAAGCTCCAGCTGAGGTTCGCTCTGTTGAGGTCATCAAAACAGTGGGCCAGAGCAGCCTCATGATTGGCTGGGAGAGGCCGCGACTGGACGAGCTGGGCTGCAGTAACGGCACATTTGTGTACGGATACAGGGTAGGAAAAACAAACTACAGTGACACATGGACTTGGATTTTGGAAGATGTATTTGTACTTATTATTTTTTTGTCACCTCTCAGGTGTTTGTCGACGGCGACTTCCACAAATCTGTCATGAGCTCAGCGTGCACCAAGGTATCAGTCTCTCCGCCGACATCTAACAGCTGTGCAGTATTGCATCCTGTTAAACTTAATAACAGCTGCTCATGCACTGCATATTTTCTTATGTTTTCTGCAGTGTGTTCTGGAGAATGTCGACCTGAGCGTCCCAGTCCACATCAGTGTCCAAACGCTGGGCTCTAATGGTCTCAGTTCAAACAGTGTCCACACCACATACAGGACAGACCACCACTGACTCACAGTGTCCTGATTACAAACGTAATGGTGGCATAGGTCAACAAGTAAGTAAAGTAATATTAGGCAGCCCTTTTTCCTGCATGTTTAATTGTTACTGCATCAAATTTATAAGTGTTTGATGTTTTATTGTTTTATCTCTGCAGGATTACTTCTTGGTGGAAAGCTTCATTGCTGGTGGCCAAAGTTTGAATGGTAAGTTGTGTGCGTCTTTGCGTCCTTGTGTTTGTGTATCAGTTTACACAAAGTATGGTTGAATATTTTCATTTTGTCATGTATGTTTTGTTTTGTATGTGAAACAGTGTTCGCCTTGTGATGCAACACAAATTTCAGATAAAAATGACATTAAAGTGAAATCTAATATAATAGAATTGATATTTAAAAGGTCTGAAAGATACTTTTTCATACCAACACTTGTGTGACAAACTATTTTTCCCTTCGTCCTGTCTGTCTTGTGTGTCCGCCCTTCAGTGCACAGCCATCTATAGCTGCAGCCCTCTGAGGGATTGTCCTAACCTCCACCTCAGCAGGCTGCGAGTGAGACACCGTCACACTGCTGGGATACCCTCAGGCTCAGGTCAACCAATCAGAAAAACTCATCCCACGTTGTCATTACCAGCCTATGAACATGTAGTGACCTGTGGCCGGCCGCTAAACCTCAAAACGATTAACTGAAGATGTCAAACAAAATAAGCTTCCTGCCTCTGCGCTGAGAGCTGATCTGCATGTAAAAAGCAGGTGAAGATTAGCTCGATCCTTGTTGGAAGAACTTCCTGTTTCAGAGTCCCGCCCACTGCATTCACCTCTTGAATGGATAGGACGTTGGGTTTGCCAGAGTGGCTGCCAATCAAACAAATCCTGACAAACTGATAAAAAAGTGTCACTGCAAACTATATGAAGCCAAGATCAACGCCAACATTTACCAACAACGTTCAATCGAGACAGAAAATGTTGGCGGGACGTCTGCTGCACATTTTAACACTGTGTTAAACGCTGAGAGATCACAACGCTTCATCTTCCTCTCTGGACTCTGTGACATGAACAGCTGGCTAAAGGGACATTCACTGTACGAAAAGCCTTTTTTTAACAGCAACACAAACTGTATAATGTGCCGACGCAACATTGTACCTGAAGCTCATCTTACTTGATTTTTACACGTGAAGCCAAATATGAGAAAAGATGATTCACTCCAAAGACTTCTCTGTTTCCTTCTCTTCACAGGTCTCCGGGGTTACTTTAAACACAGAAGCCAGGTGTTATTTAAGTTCTGAAATTTGCACACAGTAGTTATTGATATCTAGAAGATGAAATAAAAAAAAGAGAGTATTACTGATATTTTTTTGTAGAGAATATTATAAAAATATGCCATATGTACCACATACTGTACGCCTCTTTGTATGAGTGACACTTTGTTCTTCATACCTAATAGATGTCATGTTTGCACGCTCACATTGTTTTTTGCTTTATACGACGTTCACAACACACGTATGATGTTCTTTTGCTACTCACTGTATGTACGGATGTGGAGTGGTCATGGTGCAGCAAAGGTATTTTTCTATCAGTAATTAAAAAATATTGATTTCTCATTGATTCCTTACAACTGTACAGAGAATAAATGTTTATATGATATTAACTGTCATTCCAGTGTGTGTGTGTGTGTGTGTGTGTGTGTGTGGTTAAAACTGTTTTAGTTTACAAATTCTGGTTAAAAACGATCCAGAGTTGAGATTTGGCAATATAGATAACACATTGCTGTCCAACGAAAACCACACATCTCCAAATCTTGGTGATTTTGATTTCCGAAAAACTAAAGAAATAAAATAAACCATTTAAAATCCACTCGATTACTTGAAAAATGCATCACGCTCATGAAAGATAAGATGAGATAAGATAAAACTTTATTGATCCCCAGAGGGTAAATTTGATTGTTGCAGAGGATTGTTGCAGGAGAACAAGGACAGAAATATGTACAGATAAATAAAGAAAGTAAACGATCAACAATATGAGGTATATAAAACTAAAATGAGAATAGAAGTAAGAGCAATTAAACAAAATTATGAGGTAAAGTGACAGTAGTGATTAATAGCAGCAGAGTCAGCAAGTCTAGTATACTTAAACAGCGTACACCAGAGTAATATATAATATGATTAAGTAATGATACTTATTTGAATGTATTAATATAGAGATATAAAAGCAGTATAGTATATAATGTGATAAGACAGTATAACATTAACATAATATTGTATAATATAAGGTAAAATGTAATAATAATATGGTATAATATATAGTATATATAGTGTAGTACAGGAATACAGCATAGAATATTAAATATAGTAAGCTGATGTTTTGGAGATACAAGTTTTTCATATGACAGTGACTGAATATAGTTGTCTGATTAAACTTGCTGAATTATTACCTTTACTCCTTTTTATTCAACTTAAACACTTCCCATTAATGGACACTAGATGGCAGTCATTCATGTGGGTACAGAAGTACTGTGTGTGTGTGTGTGTGTGTGTGTGTGTGTGTGTGTCTCTGTGTGTGTGTCTGTGTGTGTGTCTGTGTGTGTGTCTGTGTGTGTGTGCAACTCAGTCACTACATCTGACACGTGCTTCCAGCAGAGATTTAGTAGAGTGGATGATGCTGATGTGCTCAAGTAGCCTAAAACATCTTAGCGTCTGCTCTCCCATTCAATACAAACCAGGCACAACACCAAAAACTGATGTGCGAGAAGAAGAAGAAGAAGCATCAGCAGCTTTAAAAAAAGGAGCTTAATAATCACCTGCAAAGCTCAGCAGCTTTGGGAGCTCCTCTGAGAACGTCATTGCTCCTGCTCAGCAGAAAGAGTACCAGGTGGAGGAGGAACAGTGTGTGTGTGTGTGTGTGTTTGTTTGTGTACATGTTTGTGTAGTGAGGTATAGGTGTATGAGTTCAGGAGGAAGTACTGTACACCTCAACTGTAATCAAACATAATAACATCTTAATTCCTCTTTTCCTCTTCCTCTTCTTTTAACCTTTTCTTCTTCTCCTCTTCCTCTTTTCCTCTCTGTTACTCACAGTTAAAGTGTGCAGTATAAATATCACACAGACACACACAACAAACAAATTCTCAAACCACAGGTGAACCAAAAGTAGTAAATGAAAAGTTAGACATCTCAGTATGTCATGTATCTATGCCATGTGATTTTTACAGTGAGTTTACTCAAGTACTGCACTTAGGCACAAGATAGATTTAGATACTTACTTTAATTTAGTATTTCCATCTTATGTTACGTTATACTTCTGCTCCACTAACACTTTTTACTCCACATCATATTTATCTGAGAGTTTTAATTTACAAATTTTCCATTCATGTACAAATATTATGAAGAGCTTAGAAAATATGATGCACTGTTATGGATTAAACTACCCATTAGTATACTATACTAACAGCATATAAAATAGTTCAACTTAGCTCCACCAGCTACAACACTAACAGGTTACTGATACATTAATGCATCAGTAATATTTTTCTGCATTATGAGTCCTTTTGCTCATGAGTAAAAGTACATTTGGATAATAGTACTTGAATACTTATCAATGTAGGACATATACTTGTAATGGAGTATTCTTATATAGCTGCGTTGCTACTTTCACTGTTGTTAAGTATCTGAATACTTCTTCCACCACTTGCATGTGTGTATGAACAACACTCACAGAGACACAACAAAAGACCGCAGATGAGTAAAGGAAAGGTTGGAGATCCTTAACGTATCTACAGAACTCCAGGATTTTATCATATTGATTATCCTCTATAATAACCATTAAATGTTATCTAATTTATAGTTCTGCCCCAAAGCAGTCCAAACCCCATAAGGGAAAATTGCTCAATACAGAATACATAAATTTTGCTCCAGCCTTATTAATACTGTACACCAGGCCTTTGAGCACAGTACATGTACTGGTTTTGCAGGTAACAGGTTTAGTTTGCATGCATCAAGAATTACTTAAGTAATGCGAAAGAATGGGGCTCATTTTTGCTGCATTGCATGTTGCATCTCAAGCGGACTCAAGTTTTAGATGGGTTGGTGGTCTGCTGTAGTCCTGCACTGCACCAACTAAAGAGGCTTCAATAAAAACTGCAGTGCAGTCACTCAACGCAACTGAAGTAGCCTAAAGAAGCTCAGCTGGACCCACCGGACTCTCATTACACTCTCCGAGGAGACTCACCTCCATTATTAACACACACTCCAACACATACGATGCACACGCCTCAGTAAAGCAGTGTGTGCTCGACGTCTTGTTTACATGAGTTAATGACCCTGGTGTTAATTAATTTTCCGGGCTGGAAGGTAATGATGCTGAGGTCAGCTCTGACTCTTCACATGTAGGCCAACATGGGAGAGCGATGGAGGAGAGGGAGGAATATAGGAGCTGTGGATAAAAGGAAGTGTGTATGCATGACTTGTCAGAGGGGTGTCAATGACGACGACAGCTGGGCTCAAACTTCCTGCAAGAATATTCTGGTGTGATGTTTAAAGACACTTCTGGAGCTTTCTCTGTGTGTGTGTGTGTGTGTGTGTGTGCTGAGAGTGTGTGTGTGTGCTGAGAGTGTATCAGCACTGCAGGGGATGTCTCCTCTTCGCAGGACTGTATGTGTGTGTGTGTGTGTGTGTAGACAGTTGTCATCAGCAGGGTGTCTTGAGGGGGGTTTGCTGGAAAAGGAGCGGCAGATGAGAAAGAGGAGAGGAGGGATGGTGTGTTGTGGTTTTAATTTCACCCAGAGGGAACATTGTCACTCCATCATTGCCACTGACACATTGAGCGTCCTGGGGCTCGAGTGGGGTGGCGGTCTGGAGTCTGGAGTCGACTTCCAGACCCCCAGGGCTACGCTTGTTGCTCGCGCCCAGAGATGAGCTCTAAATGTGGGTTTCTCCCGCTGCTGTGTCTGGGCAGATGGGTCTTGATGCTGGAAGGTTGTTTTGATTTGTTGAGTTGTCATACAGCAGTGTTGCGGTTGTGATCCCTGCTGAGTGTGTGTGTCACTACAGGAGTGTGTGTGAGTGCTGGAGCCTGCATGGATATTGTCGTATTATGCAAACACATTCATACATGCTAAAAATGTCATCACAGGAAAAATTACCAACTGCTGAGCGCTTATCCTTTCCGTCCGTGTACAGATTTGGCATTTTGTATCCTGTCTTTCTCTCCTCGGCGTTGTGATGCCTCTTTCATTCTCACCTTCTCTGTGTGTGTTGTTGTGGCCGTATCAGTCCATCTCATGCCTGTTATATTTAGAGCCAAAGCACTATCAGAGCTTACAGCTGGCCGCCCGTGATTCAATTCTGACAGATCTACAGCTTTCAAAGCAATCTCCTCTCTTTTTGTTTCCACCCCCTCTCTTTTTCTCTCACCTCCCTCACCGACCTCTCTTTTCTCTCCACTCCCCCCATCTCTTCTTCTTTCCGCTTTTTTTTAATTATATCACTTTCACCTTCATACTTCAAGCCAATTTCAGTTCTTTTTTCTGCCTTTTCTTCACGGTTTGCATTGTTTCTTCATACACTTTAATCCCTCTATTACAACTCTTTCATGCAATCCTCATTTTCTCCTTTCATCTTTACCATTTTCTCATGCAAATAGTTCATATTACTGCCTTTTTTTCTCTCGTCTTGTAGCTTTTTCTTTGCCAGTTTGCCACTTTTTCAGTTCAATTTGAGGTGCTTTATTGCTGTTGTGCGTCATGAAACTCTATCTCTCCTCCAGCTCCTCTTCTCCACTCCTCCACTCTAGCTCCCTTTCAATTTTCTCCACATCTTTATCATCCATAGCGCCCATCAGGTACGCTCCATCCTGCCAGGCAGAGAAACGAGAGCTTCATCACTTTGTGCAAATCCATGTTGAAACAAACATCAAACAGCGCAACTTCTAATTTGGGAAGAGACAAGCAATTAGCTGCTATTACATCCCTGAATCTGTGCGCAAAGGCAACCCTAATCTCATTAATCATGAACAATGGGGGCGGTAATAGAGAAGCATGTTTATGCAAATTCCCCCACACAGTAATCTCCTTCATGCTTAATAGCCAAAACAGTGGTGGCGCCTCAGAAAACAATCCTCCCCCTTCTTTTTCTCCACTCAACCATTTGACTTGCTTTTATTTCCCCCCACTGCTCCTCTTTCTTTCTCGTTTTTCTTGCTCTCATGTTGTTTCCTTTATCCCACCTTCCTCTGCTTTCCTGAAGTGTGAACCAGAACATTCACAGTCTGTGGAGAGTTATTGATCCCAGTCCCTGCCGAACCTTTCAGTTTGATAGCAAAGAACCCTGAGATTGTATGGGACTTTTTACATCCCCCCTCCCCTTGGCAGACTCCACAGCTCATTCCCCTTCTCCTCCATCAATTCTCTCTATTCCTTGTGTTTTTTATGCCTTCCATTTGCATTTTTATTGTTTCATTGCATGCCTCTCTCTCTCTCTCTCTCTCGCTCTCTCTCTCTCTCTTCCTCCCATGGTGTCTGTTTACATCTATTTCTTCATTTCTCCTGCTCTTAACTTTGCCGTTATTGCTGTTTTTTTCTCTATTTTGCATTCTAGCCCTCAGTCCAGTAACCAAATATAGCTCAGAAGGACATTATAAGATTATGTCCCTGCATCCTCTTTCTCCTTCCTTCTCTCTCCTGCGCTCCTCTTTTCTTCTCTCTTTTAGTCTTGACATTTCTCTCGAGGAATGTGCAAGTTTCAGGTGATGATGATGATGATGATGATGATGATGATGATAGCGCTGTGTAAAGCCTGGTCAGGATGGATCAGGGGCCTGCTATCGGGCTGGAGGTGTGTGTATGAATGAGTTGAGATTGGGGTGAAAGGAATCAATAAAGTAGAGGATCTTGAGATAATCAATAAATATATTCACATTTAGTGTAGTATTGTAGCAGCAGTGGCAGAGAGTAACTAAGTACATTTACTCAAGTTCTGTACAATTTTGAGGTACCTGTACCTTACTTCCATTTTGTGCAACTTTATACTTTTTTTCCACAACATTTCTCTTACAGCCACAGTTACTAGTTACTTTGCAGAGTAAGATTTTACTTACAAAATATCCTCACCCCACATCAATGGCATCTTTTTTCAGCACAAAATCAGCTATAAGTCCATTAATAAGTCAAAGTATGAAGCTTCCAAGATCCAAAATACATGAAAACTACAAGCTCCTATTAAAATCTTTCAAATGCTTCGTCATCATCACACAAAATATTACTATAGAACAGTTTTAGGTCGTAAAAATGTCGTTTCACAATTTATACACACAAATTCAGCAGACAAATGTAAGAAATAAAACTATAGTGCAGTCTATTTACATGTAAAGTGATTCCGTCATTAACTCGTTTTTGTGCCTTTTTCATTGAAAGTCTCTGTGTGCCTGGAAATCACTGAAAATATTAATAATTCAATATTTTAAATGTTTCATTCAAAATAAATGTTGCACTTTCAACTGGTTTTCTCAGCTTGTCTCTCCATGATATAATAATAAAGTTATGTTACTATAAATAAAATATGCTCAGTGTGCTCACTGATTTATAGGTGGACTGCAACAATAATCCAATAATATAATATATACAAAAATATAACACTCTGACAGGTGCCATTCTGCCTATTGGGTACTTTTACTTTTTAGAATTTTAATTTTTATTATATTATTTTATATCTCATAGTACTTCTGCACTTTTACGTTTGAATTGAGGTCTTTTACTTCACAGTCACAGAGTATTTTTACATTGTGGTATTACTATTTTTACTTTGAGCACTTCTCCCATATATACCTTACTGTCCCTGGTTATATCAAATAATATATTTGATATTTCTTTTGTTTTTCATTTTATTTATGCAGCAGTCAGCTTATGTTTGTATAATATGTTTCAAAAGTTCCCTCCCTTTTCAATCTTTAAACTAAAAATGAGATAAAAGTAAAAGGGCACAAATGACAAACAGAAGAGAATAAACTGTACAGTTACAAAACAACATCATCATCATTATCATCACATTCATTACCTTAACATTATATATCGGACATGTAGCCTCTGTTTCAAGGTATCGGTATAGAATATCCAATAGTATATAATATTTTTAATGATGTGATCATATTTTAAAAAGTAAGAATTGTTGAATTTGATGTCATAAATAGACACACTGCTCATTTTGTGATGAAGTGTATTTGTGTGCTATAAGGGCTGTGGGAGGGGTTGAAGGAGGAGTGTGTATGTGTGTGTGAGTTTGCCTAGAGAGAGACGAGCTCAGTATGTTTGCTCTGCATTGTGGGGAGCTGTCCATTGTCACTGGTGCTGAAAGTGGATTACTGCTTCCCCACTTAAAAAGGGGGGGG
>NTHP01000235.1:1118429-1139688 GCA_003416845.1 Oplegnathus fasciatus
GGGGGGGGGGGATGAATTAGATAAGCAGGAGGGAAGAAAAGAAGAAGAAGAAGAGAGAGAGAACCAAGAAGAGCTCATGAAATTGCTTCGTTACTGCAATCCCAGAGGCTGGCTGCAGATTGAAAGGAAGTTTCTTGGAAACTTGGATTGTAAGAGCACCTTTAACAAGCTGTAGTTGTCTTACTTGGACACAGAGTTTATTTCTTCAACACACTTCATCTCTCTCTCTCTCTCTCTACATGCACACCTGGCTCTCGAGCAGTCACTAATTTGGACACATTCAGAGGTGGGATGGAGAAGGCGGAGGAGGAGTGGGAGAGGGAAAGCAGGGGGAGATCACTGTTTCTTTTTTTTTCTCCCTCCAGCTCAGCAGGACGAAAGGCGACACAGTGAGAAGAGCGCACTCTCTGCTGCTTCTTTCGCTCTGTTTGGATTCACACAGTCCACCAGAAGAAGTTGTATTGATTGCCACTTCGGTCTGAGAGTGCTGCTACAGCTGCTGCTGATTTGGACCTGGAAACCCCCGTCCTGCCCTGGCCCCTGCTCAGCCCGCGGTGTCCCAGGTCACAGTCAGGATGACGGGGTGTGCCAAACGCTGCAAACAGGGACTTGTCAAGTTTGCCTTGTCCCTGCACAAACTGGTCACTGGGACTCTCATTAAAGGTATGTAAGTGCTCCAATGTGTCTTTATTGGTTTGTCTTTGTGTGTAAGTTCCTGTGCATTCATTCATATAAGTTGCAAGCACTGAAAGTAGTCCTGTAAGTGTGTGCATCCAGCATGTTGTGATACTGTAGCAGGCAAGGCCACACATTAACATTAGCATCACAAAAGTGCAAGTCCAATCCACCTCATCTTTCATCTTCAGCTCGTACAACTCTTTTTTTTACTCTCCTCCGTCTCTGCTCTTGTCTGCAGTTGACCTCGTTCTGCTCAGTATGTTCTCCAGAGGGAGGAGTGAAGGAGACAGAGATGAAGGGAGTAAGCAGCTAATAGAGAGGAGAGATAAAGTTGATATAGAGCAGAGAGTGTGTGTGTGTGTGTGTGCGCTTGTGATGAATGTGAGTAATAAAACGTGTCGGTGTGGCAGCGGTGGAGAGGAGCCGTACACACATGATGCTGAGAGGAAGGGGAGGGTTTACTATAGTGATTCATTAGCTGTTATTTGGTGTGTGTGTGCGCGTGTGCATCCACGGTTCGCTGCCTATATGTAAGGGTCCTGTGTTTTTGTGTGTGCATGCAACATTAAAATCTTATTTTGGTGCTTTTATTGTTGAAGCAGTGCAGGAAAGACACACAAAGCCATGCTTCAGACACTGTATGCTGCACAGCAGCAGCCTGGAGGCACACACACACACACACACACACACACACATGCATACTTACAGTATAATGCTCTTTGAGCCAATTGACATTTTGTCCAGAGGGATGGGAACATCAAAGAAGACACACACACATACAGTAGATCCACAAAGACATACTCAGATGTACACACACACACACACTATAACACACATGTTTGTGGATGGCACAAGCGTTCGAGTGGGTTGAATTGCCCCCGAGGTCTCACACACACACACACACACACACACACACACAATGTCATGCTGCTTTGGTTGCGTAACAAATTACTCTTTAGAAGAAAAACTCAAACATAGACAGAAAAGGAAGCAGCAGTAAAAATTAGCATAAAGTCTCTCTATCACACACACAAAGAAACAAAATACACACACTCACACGCACACATATGTAAAAAACACACATGGCACTAATGCACGGCCGTTAAAACACCCACACAGACAATAAGGAAATGAGCTGCAGGAACAAGAGATCTGGGTCTGTACAATATCAGACACCCAGACACACACACACAAAATTTAGAGACGCACAAATAAACGCACACACATGCACGTACATGCACACACAGGTCTACATCTGCTCTTCTTCAGAGCTCCGGTGGGAGCGAGAGCTACATCTGCAACAACATCAGATTAGACCACAGCCATAAAGGCAAATGGGCTAGACACACACACTCATACACGCACACACAAATTCCAGCTCCTTAAAGGGCCATTACAATTTTGTAGTTCTATGGGTTGTGTTTACTACCCATTGCTTTTCAATTTGGGACGTTGGCCCTGTGCCCTCTTTGTTCAAACCGACGAACACCATGGGTCGTAACAACTAATTACATTATGGTTAAGCTGTTGTAAATTTGAGCACTTTTTTTGCTGAAATTTCACTTTTACTTAGTTTTTACTGCGGTTCATTTTAAACGACTTCCAGACGCTGTCTGCCCGAGAAACTGGACAGTAGTAAACTGGTTAGTGGAGTACACGGAACAAGAGTCTAATCGAATGCAGTTTTTCTTGGTTTTATGTTTTTATAATGGTGCCTAATGGTGTCTAATATTCGAATATTTAGTTGTTCTAAGGATCAATTTTCCAGATAGGTGATGAAGGTCAGATGACAAAAATGCTGCATCACTAATGTGTCTATGGAGGTGAGGAAAGCTTGTTAAAGTAATCTAGCTTGAACACTTTCCTCTTTTAGAGAGATACTCCATTGATTTAGTATTGCAGTTCCATAAAGTTTGGGTACTTGTAAGAGACAGATGGTGAAAATCGAAGCAGCAGAGGCCAAGATACCCTGACTTTTAGCCCCTACTATGAGTAACAACCCCAAAAACCCTAGATCCTACACTTCCCATAATGCAACTTGAGCAACTTAGACCCTCTTAAACACGCACATCTTTCAAGCTCCACACTCCTACAGGCTGTGTAGTACTCTTCATGACGAGTAAATTGATCCTCATGTGTAAAATTGGTGGAGTGTCCCTTTAACCCTTTTCTTTCTCCTCTCAGTCTTCTTTGAAATACAACTAGAACTACAAAAAATACCACTGCTATCTCTGTTGCCATTACTCTTCTACAAAATTCAGAGTTTGTCTTGTGTTTACTATTGAAAAAGAATAGATGTGTCTCTCTTTAAGAGCTGTAGGCAAAAATACAAAGGTCACAGCATGAAGAATCAACTTCTGTAAAGGCCAAAGTACAATAGTGTCACTCCAAATATTAAATATGAACCTTCCCTTCAGAGTTCTTGTATGATTAATTATAATATATATATATATATATATAATATGTCAGTGAATGCAAATTTGAAGGTATTGATCCATCCATCAATACGTCCACTCACTAGCACAGCCAACAAATCTTTTTCTTCAGTAAGATGCTGACATTAAAGGGCACATAAGGCCAGTACTTTCTGTAGCCAGCGGGCTTGGCTGCCTTTTTTACACTTCGCTGTAAGTTACAGACTCTTTTTCAGGTGACCTTTAACAGTCAGCGTTTTGGGACAGTTTAAGAGCCACAGTAATAAATTGTGGGGAAAGAATAGTTTTCCTTCTCTTCTCTCGGTAGCATCAGGAGCTTTACACCAGTCCCTGCATGGCTGTTGAAGGAGAAAATACTGAGGTTTTGTGTATTCAGTGTACTGAAAGGCAATGCAAATACAGGTATACTCAAAGGATTTAGCTCTGTGTAGAATGACTATCAGAGCAGCATTGACCTCTGCTGGTAGCACTGAGAAAATACAGGTTAACAGAAAGAAAATCACACATGCTAACCTGACATTTTTAACTATCAGGCACTGGCAGTAAAGCTCACAAAAGGTCAAGGATTTGTACTTGACCCTGAGCTTACTAATTATGTTTCCTCTTTGAAATTCATAGCGCAAATACTGTGTTTTTTATGCTGCTCAAAAGCCTGTAAGAGATGAAGGAGAAAAGACAGAGACGAAGATAAAAGTGAATCTTTTCATCTTGTCTTCTTGAATATCTGTCCTACATCTCAGTGTGACTTCCATGATAGGCAGCCCAGCAGAATCTACACTAACTTAGAAATGATCTCTTTTACAGTCAAACTATTTGACCTAAATCAAACTGGAGCTACATGTACCCGCCAATCTGAGACAGTTTTTTTAAAAACTAAATTGTTATAACTACGAAGCTGTATTTTAGCTATAAGCGAAAGCTGTAAGAACTGTAAACAAAACTACTTGTCACTTACACCGAAGAACCGAAACTCAGAGACTCGGTAGATCTTAAAACAGCACAAATCAAATGTGTGAAGTCAAAAACAAATGACTACCTGAAAGTATCAAAGTATCAAGTTGTTTAAAATGAGATAAAGTCAATATGATTTGAGATGAATATGCATAAAGAAGATGTAAAAAACCTTGTATTTCAGTTAAATGGGTGAATGATGGATCATTTGTGTAATGCGAAATGTGTAGCACACTTTGTAAGTTTAAGAAACACTAAAAAATAATTGAATGTTTAATGGAAATGTATAAGACTTGGCATTACATATGGAAGGAATAGTGTAAAATGTTATCTGATGTTACTTTTTGACTTCACATTGGTTGTGTATTGTAAAAAGGGTCGGTGCAATAAGCTGTAACTTAAATCTTACTGCTGGGTTGCATTGTTTTCTACTGTCGGGAGTAATTGCCATTGTTTCTGTAATTATTTACAGACCAAACTAAATTTCAAATTCAATCCTCAGTGTTTGCTGTCAATCTCTAGTACCAACTATGTATTAAAGCCAAAAATATCAATAAATAATCTTAAAACACAACCATACGAGCTGAATTTCTGATTTGTTTGCTTCTACTTCACAGAAATCTCAGGCTGCAGTTTAAGCTCTGCTCACTTCTTCTAGCTGCAGACTGATTAGACCAAATCCCTTTCATCACTTTGGTTTTCCTCTTAGTTCACCTCTGACTGTCTGTCACTTTCTGGGCTGCCTCAGCTTTAAACTTCTCTTCAGCTTCCTGTCATCTCTGAAAACCCTGCTAAACACCCTGTCAAGCCGTGCCAGGCTGTAAACAGCCTGCATGATTTCACTTATCCTGTCCATGCAGCCTGCCCTCAGGTGCTTCCTGCTGGCATACAAATCCAACCTGCCTGGATGCAGAGCAGTGTGCTCTGTGGTGGTCTGGGAACATGTGATGGCACCTGATGGCCGCTATCAGCAAACAAAACAGTCTTTGGCTGCTTTTCTCCAGCCACAGTAAGGCAAAGGAAGCCTCCGGCTACCTGAATCTCATACTAGTTTAACTCTGACTCATTACCTGTGGTGCATCCCATTGTTTGTCTGTTTTACCACCTCACACTATTTAAAAATGTCTTAAAAATGAACTCCAATCTTCTGAAATCTGCTTAAGCTTTTCTCTGTTTGCCCCTGGAGGCTCTTCGGTAATCAGAAATCCTTCAGAGGAAACCTTCCTGTAGGAGCAAAACAAGAAAATGTTAAAAATGTGCTTCAAAGCACTCTTCTGTTGGGAATAGGATGAATGTGTAATCTTAATCACCCTTCTCCTCCTTCCTGTCTGTTTACTGGCTGGACTGGAGGAGCTCATTTCCAAAAGGGAAAAAACTGTTACAACAGCTTACAACAGCGGAACTCCACTCTAAATTTTAATGTGGCTCACAATATCTGGGTATTAACATCAGTAAATATTATTTAAAAGGTCTTATTTAAAAGGCTGATTTTTACTTTTTTTTTTTTTAACCAAAAATCAGTATTTTATGCTTCTTTTCTTTCCATGTGTGAGTTTCTCACATTGCACAGCAGAGGGCGTCAGACTCCTCTTCCTTCTTTCTCACCATTACCGTAATCCCACATTGTCAGGGCAGATCAGAACAAAAGTGAAGTTGAGTCTGAACCAAATGAAGCATGAAATATTCAGCCTCTCAAAGTGCTCGCTGATGAAGCAGCTCTTCCTCTGATGCTTGATGAGTGATGATGGACGCTGAGGTGGATTTTCAAACTGAGGGTCCACCAGCGTCAAACCACGAGGATCTCAGATCTGAGGTGTTTGTAATAAGTGCTTAATGAAATATTCAGCAGCTCCTTTTTTTCCCCCTCATATATTCACTTCAGGTCCCCCCCTCTTTGAGTCAGGGGGACTTGGCTGCACTTTTGTATTCAGAGAAGAAGAAGTAGGATAGATGAGAAAATGAGAACAGAGAGCAGGGAAGAAAGAAAAATGAGAGGATGGAGGAGTGTGTGTGTGTGTGTGTGTGTGTGTGTGTGTGCATGATTTCACTCTTTGCACACATGTGAGTAAGCACACGCGTGTCTTTGTGCACACAAGCTTTGATGTGGATATGAGTGTGTGTGCTTTTCCCAGTGTGTGTGCGCTCTGCACCGATGTGTGTGTGTGTGTATAGCTCCAAAATGCTGTCATATCACTTTTAATGCGCCATGGGGGACACAGTGCATGTTTAATACAAAATATAATGCATAATAATTCATATGGAAAAGGCTCTCAGGGTAGGAGACACCGTTCTTCCCCCCCTCAATGCTGTAATCAATCCCCAAGCTGCATACAATTAACACTTCCATCAGTCTCATCTGCTGAGGAGGGAGGAAACGAGAGACTCAGAGGCGGAGAGTCAATAGAGGTGTTTGTATTCAGCTCACAGAAACCACTGGGGTACTTTAGGTAAAGAAATAAGACTTTGCTGCGGTTAACAGAAATGTAAATTGCATTTTCATTTGTACTTTTAAAGAAGCCAACACCCTGGTGTGTCATGTGCTAACTGTCTGTGGTCCAGGAATAGTAGTGGAGGGTGACAGGGCTCGAGTACAGTAGCACCCACAGGCAAGGTGATGCTGTCTGTAAAACATTTATGGAGAAAAATAAAGACAACAGTAAATATTTCAGCCCAGCTGAATGGATAAACAGCTTGGTGTTAGCGTGTTTCTTACTGGTTTATGTCCTGTGCAAGTTCACCTCAAGCTGAGCGGATTTTAAAGAGCTCTGCCAAGTGTGTCATCTGTATATCGCCCAGAGGGAGTAGGTTAGATAGTGGCTGCAAAGTGGAGTTTTTCACATCCTGACAGGTGACATAAAGTATGTGGGTGGCGTACGGCAGTGAATCTTTCTGAGAGATTCACCGTGGGGCAGAAAAACAGCAGCAGTGGCCTTGAGGAGGGAAACAGACTGTTGTCATGGAGAGAACGCTTCAAACAGTACAGACTCACCGATACAGGCCACTGCTCTTTCAAATATAACATTGTTAGCACTGAACTGGGCACCAGCACAAGACAGGAAAGTCACCAGCCAGCTTCTTTTGAATCATTTTAAGGGTCAATGCAGCCAAATGACTGCATGAAAAAGCTTATTTTCTCACTCTTTTGTATGTAGCCACACGCATGGTTTTGGTTCAGTTTGTCCAGGTTTTATATACATATATATGGCCTGACCCTGATATTTTTAGTACACATGAACCTTACTCGAGACCTTTTCAAGTGGACGTGGGCACGATTTGTTGATCCTTACCCGGGTTCGGTACACAGTGTTCACACTAATCAAACGAACTGGACTTTGGGGTCAAGTGTACTGATTTGAGAGCCTCCTGAGTGTCCCATTGGTGATCCTGGTTAACCAGTATCCTGGAAATGAGTTATGAACTGGCTAAGTTAAAGGAGCAGCATGTAAGATTTAGGTGTATAATCACCTGAAACTGAGAATCGTTGTCTTTTCGTTAGCTAAGAATGAGCCCTTCATATCTACATAGGGAGAAGGTCCTCTTTCTCGGAGTCCGCCATGTTGCACCGCCATGTAGCCCAGAACGGACAAACTGGCTCTAGAGAGGGTCTTTCGCATTTTTACACTGAAGTGGTGGCTTGAATTTGGTGGCGAAGAGCTGGATGATTGTTTCTATTTTCATATTGTCCAATCGTGGTTACTCGAGATCGCCAGGTTATGAGGTGATTTATATAAGTGTGTGAACATTTTATTTAGAATATTTCAACATTTAAAAAATCTATTCAGGAGCAATGTCCCCTCTATTCAAACAACGGCTCCCTTTTTAAAACTCTGTGTCTGTGCTTGGTGCGACAATATCACAGCATCGTGTTCCGTTTAACATTATTATTTAAAATTCACTCATCACTCGTGCTGATTAATGGAGCTCAGCAGGTGGACATGACGTTCCACCAGAAACATCATCATCTAAATGCACAGTAGGGAGCAGATTCTAGAGATCATTTTTATAACATCTTAGTTCTGATAATAAGTTAGTTAAATTGCCTTAATATCGGCGTAGGAAAAACCAATCGTCGATCATCCCTTCAATCAATCACCAATCAGCACAAGCCTAGCGTGAATGCACCTGAAGACCACCTTAGGTTCTCCTACACGCTTGGAAAAGGAGGGGTGAGGGCAGGGGTATTTAGTTGGTTCACCTCACCGCTAGATGCCACTAAATCCTACTGTACATACTGCTCCTTTAACTGTGGGTTGTCCAATCCTGGCCAGGAGCACCTTTATGTGAAATAGGCAGAGTGACATCATCAGAACCATGAATGGCGTACTTAATATGAAATGAGATGAAACATTGATATCCACGTGAAACTTATAGCAACAGCAAAAAGTGTTTTTCAACGACGTTGTAGGCTAAACACGACAAATAATTTCCAAATATTAAGAGTGATTGTGGGAATTAATATATATGTCTTTAGTATAGAGTGAGTAATAGACATTCTGCATATTGTGTTTAGTGTGGCAAACTGTCTCATGTTTGTTAGACATGGAAAGCCTGGAACAGCAAAACGATTCGACCGATCTACAGAAATATCTACTGATCTGGTTTACTTATGACTGTAATGTAAACTGTTTTGTCCATGTCGGGATCCTGTAGGAATGATGACGCCGTTGTTCCAGTGATCTGATTGGCCAGTAGTCGGGCTGTTATGTTCTAACCGGAGCAGGTTAGCCGTGCAGCATTAGTTACCATGATGACTACAGCGTAAGTTAGCTTCCTGATCCTGGAGAACCTGAGTTCAGCCCAAAGATAGCTGGATAACCACTAACATTGTAAATCCAATATTCACTTATTTGAGGTCTTTTTGGTCACCAACTCCTGAAGGAAATACCTAGCTCTGTAGCTGCTAAATGCGCCATGTTCACCAGCTAGCCAGCTTTAGTTGCTAAATTTGTTTTTCAACCATTTGGTGCTGAACAGGTAGTGTAATACAGTATAGTGGGGTTTAGAGCTTTTTCATTCAAAACAGCTGCCTGTTGTAATGATGGTAGCGGAGAAAGTGAACCAAAAACAGCAAAGTTGAGGCAATAAAACACTCTGTAGAGCTTCACTACAAGTGACTCCTTTCACGTACAATTCATTGTTAATATTAGTAATTACGAATATTGATTATTACAGTCCAAATCCCATAGACCAGAGGTTTTTTCAGGGGTGGCTCAGTGAATGGAAGTGAAAAAATATTACACTAGTTATCAAAAGGACATCACATAGAACAGCCTAAATGTGTGTGATTTGGTTAAAGAGATAGCTCAGAGATAAAGTAGTTTTGGAGAATTTTACTGTTTTTCCCACTTTCCCAGAGTCAGAGACTAATAAGTGCCTTAGGACAGTTTTTATGTATTTTGGTGTAGTCTGAAGTTATGTCAAACAGAAATATTAGGCTATCTTGGCTCAATAGTTGAGTGTCTATGGGATGAAATCATGAATCATGAGCCCACAGGCATCCAGGAATTGAGCGAAACTAAGTAAGTAAACTAAGGGGGGGTGGGAGGGCACCTTTTTCCAAGCTTTGTCTAAGGGGAGGTCCACAGTCTCAGACTTTGAAAACCCCTGCCATAGAACAATAAGAAACCAGCAAATATTCATATTTGAGAAGCTGGAACCAGCTAATATTTTGCGCTTTTGCTTAAAACATGACAAACCATTAACTATTAAAACTGTTGTCTCTAGCCAGTTAATCAGCTAATCATTTCAGCTCTAAGAAATAGTCCCAGAAGTCCCACTGAATCTTTTAGATTTTCAATGTTTTAGCAGCTCCACTGTACTTGTTACTGCAGCAGAAATCTCAGATATAAATATCTCAAAACCAAGACTATATGCATGGCTTGATACTAATAGAGGTAATTTATTTTTTGTAATTTGAGTGAAATGATCCTTTAAGTGTTGGTATGTATCAGCATTTGTAGCACCATGCCATTCTAGAGGCAAAACGATATTGTCACTGTTTACTTGCTGCACATTGATTGCCGTCAGGCCTTGTTGCACAGCGTGGACTCTGTGGTTTGTAGTCTGTGTAGGAGCAGCTGACACATGTTTGGCTTTGTTAGAGGAAAACCGCCATGTGATTGACTTTTTGCAGCAGGAATTGGCTTGATCTCAGCGGCTTTACACCTCATTCCTATGTCTGTCAGGATGGTCTCCTCCACTCCTCACTCCATTAAATAAATCTGTTTGCTCTGATGGCTCACACAACACTGAGCCCATTTGAGCCAGTTAGTGTCCAGGTGCAGATTTCACTCTTCCCTTCTTGTACTCCATCTCTCTGCTCTGTCTACCTCCCTCTTTTTCCTCTCCCTCCCTCTGATCTATCCCGCCATCTTGTTTCTGTCATTTTCTACTCCCTTGCTCCCTCATTCCATCTACCCCCCTCCTCTTCACCTATCTCCCCTCCATCTACTTTGTCTTCCCAATTCTCTGCTCTCATTCGCTTCTCCCCACCTTCTCCCTAACCTCCCCCCATCTATCTTTCCCTCCAAATTCTCCACTCTCGTCTGTCACGCTCTTGTCCCCTCTCTTCTTACAGTTATTGCCCCCCCGTCTCATTTCTTTCACTCGCTCCCTCTTTCCTTCCTTCCATGCTGCCCTCCCATTTCTCTGCTCTCATCTTCTTTCCTTTTTGTGGTCATCACTATGACAGTTTCCATCCAGCCTCCGTCTGATAAGAGCGGGCAGCAACTAACCAGCCAATTTATTATTCACTGCCTTCTCGCCACATTTTCTGCGCTTGTCAACACCTTCTTTCTCTGCTGTCAAATCTTTCTACCGTTTTACTATTCCTCAGTCTAATCCCATCCTTTTCTTTCCTTACCCTCCATCCATTCATCCAGGCAGCCATCTCAATCTAGTAAAAGGTCCATTGTGTAATGGTTAATAAATGATGAGAGGGAGGTAGGTTGGCACTCAGAATGATCCACAGCACCCAGGACAGGACTGAGTAGCAGCACAGACGATGTCAGGCTTAATGTCTTGGAAGAGTTTGGCGCTCGGCCTAATGTGATGAACCTGTTGCTGTTTAGTGTTATTGCACTGCAAGTGCAGGTCTGTTTAAACCACGGAGAAGGTAATGCCTCAATTACTTTGTCTGTGTTTGTTAGCAGGATATCTCAAAGCCTTATGAATTAGATTCCTTGGAAAGTATTACGCGTTGGTGATGTTTTAAAGCAGATCTGGATATATAGTATGTGACAAAATATCGTAAACTCAAAGTTCACTTACTGGCTTTCTTCTGTAACACCTAAGTTACAGGAAAGAAGCATGTAATTTGATTTTTATTTTAAAATAAAATAGAGAGTGATCACTTAGTTAGTGCACTTTCAATTAATTCCAAATGCTAAGCTAGCATAACATTGAGTCTTTTAGTCAATTCACAGGAGGTCAGCTGGGAATGCAAAAAAAATTGAAATTTGCCCACAGACAAACATACAATTCAGCATATGTGAAGAATAAAAATTTCAGTAATACATCAGAATCAGAATCAGGTTTATTGCCAAGTAGTTTTTCACATACAAGGTATTTCCCTTTGTATTTTGGTGCATTGGTCACAATAAACATAGTAAGAGAAAAGAAAAATAAGAACTTCAAGTTAAGAATGAAAAATGAATGATGAATAAATATTTAGCTGGGTTTAAACAGAACAGTCCTTTCAAGGAAATCCCTCCGGAAATGTCCTCCCTGATCTTTCTCTGCCTGTCCACTGACTCCTGGTCTATAACTCCTGTTCTTCCCAATCGATGTTCACAAACAGCTGATGTCATCTGTTTCCAAGGCTCTTTTGCCTACTACAGTTATTGGAAAAGGTGCTACCACCCAAGTCCTCTTCTCCAGGGTTGTCTTATCTTTAGGGTGTAAGCAGAGATCCCACTTGTCATCACTGACTGAAGTTCTATACTTAGGTCAGCTCTATTTGCTGAAGAAGCTTGTGGAATATGGTTGGAGTTCCCAAGTTCAAGAATGAGCCTCCTTTGCTCAAACAGTTTGTCAATTCTTGTAATTTTTTGCTACAGCCTAGAGACTAAGGGCGTTTTAACACCTATAGTTTGTTGATGAGTTTGTAAACTTGGAACGTTTTCCCCTTGTATTCTATTCTATTCTAGTTGACAAACCAATCTCACCACAAGGCTCATTTAGTAGCTGTTCTGGAGCTTTTGATTGTATCACTCAATCTCCATCAGAAGAATGAGTTTGCCCATTTGTCATGTAATTGTAGATGTTCAGCTTTCCATTTTTCTGAGCACTAGTCCAGTATTTATATATTCTATAGTATTCATTCGTTGATTGCTTTTTGTTCCCATCAATTAGGTTCATTCAGTGCTGTCTGAAAACTTGGTATTTAGAAAATGTCAACCTTACAGAGTCTGATCAAAACAGCCTGCTTTTCCAGCTTTTCCACTGTGATTTTTTTTCTTCAGTTTATTCAGTGGATTTTCAGAGTGTTTGATCAACCAAAGGCTTTCTCTCCACTGATAGACGTGTATGTAACCCCTCCACTGAAGTTAAACATCATCACTACAGCAAATCACGCTCCCTTATCTCGTCTATTCAGCCCAGCTTTCAGAATTTAATCAGCATGTCGCTGCTGTAGTGTGTATTTAAAAACCTGTTTCTCTCTGTTGATATATTGCCACTCTCACTTGTGCTAACCGGTGGGTGTTTGTGCATGTGTGCGAAATGTGTTTGTTAGTGTTTGATTTTGATTAGAGACTGCTGTCAGATCTGTCTCTTTCTGCAGAGCTAGAGAAGGAGAAAGAGGAGGTGTGTGTGTGTGTTGGGGTGAGCTCTTGCATACCCATGAAATGTCCCTCACCATTACACACACACACACACCTGCCCTGCAGTGCTCTTTTTTCTCACTCTCTTTGTCTATCTACCTTTCTCTTCCTCTCTACACCTCCTCCTTCCCTCTTTCTTGTCTTTACTCTGCATTGATCCCCAGTGTGCAGGCTACTGCAGCCAGTAGCTTTTAATGAATGCCATGGCCTAATGGCTTTATCATTGGCCTTGATGGCCTCAGCTCAGCCACAGCGATGGCTCGGCTGTAAATTGTTTTCTTAACTAAAGCCACGTGAGGAATTTCAATGGGGGCTGCAGTCGATGTCGTCGGTGCAGCCTGCCAATCTCAACAGCAGGGTGTTACAAGGAGGGCAGCAAGGGGTTAAGCGTGACTGACAGAGGAGTACATGTGTGAGGTGGACTGTGTTGTGGACTCATTCCCCTGGTTGTATTGTCGTAGAGGGTGTGTGTGGCCTTGTTGTGTATCTGTGTGTAGCAGATGGATTCATCAGCAGACTTGAGAGCGAAAAAACACGTCTGATACAGCACGTTGATGATGGCACTGGCATATGCGAGGTGGCGTTTTTTGCAAATGTAGTGGTGTCAGATGTACAGGGCTTTGTCCGTGACCCACCCGCTAGCAGAATAATTACACACACACACACAGACACACACCACCTGTCAGACTCGTGCATGTAGAGATAAAGCAGCAAATACACTCTCCACAGTCAGAGCGTTTGCCTGCTGAATAGCAAAGGGGGACGGATCAGTCTAGCCCTCCCTTATCTCCCCTCACCTCCTGCACTCTTCATCTCTCTCCATCTCTCTTTTTCACCTCCGTCTGTCCCACTGTCTCCTCCTCCTTTTGCCTCCCCTGCCGTTTGTGAATCCTCCTAATTTATCTTTGTCTCTTCTCCCCCTCTCCTCCCCTTTTTTCTCCTCTTCCTTCTCGTAATTTTCTCATTCCCTTTTCCTCCGGACTCTGTCTCTCTCGCTCTCCCTTGAGTTTTGTCCTCCTCTCCTCTCCTCTCTCACTCACCCCTCTCCCTCTCTCTGTCTCTGTCTTTTCCTGTGCAACAGTGTGCAATCCCTCTTTCCCCACTAGACAGACAAAGAGAGCGACTGAGACGAATAGGAGGGGAAGAGGGAGCAGATAGAAGCAGAGACAGAGAGAGGCAGATACATAAAGAGGCACAGAGGAATTGATGGAATGACAGTCTGGTGGCAGGGGACACACTGAGAGAGAGAGAGAGAGGGAGGAAAGAGAGGGAGGGTGTGCATGGCAGAGAGCGATATAGAAGGGATGTAAAATAGGCAGCTTCAGTGACAGCGTAGACAAAGGTAGCTTCAGAGTGCATGTGCGCCCTCTATTTCATTCACACACTCTCTCTCTCTCTCTCTCTCTCACACACACACATCCTCTCTCTCTCTCTCGCTCTCTTTCTCACTCACTCACTCACGCACACACCCTCGAGCAGAAGCAGGAGAGCTGTGTGAGTGCGAGGCAGCATGAGAAGTGATATCTATACTTCCACACATACAGCTGGCTGATGGACTAACTTAATTACAACACACACACCTACTGTACGCACACTCTCTAGCACCCCTTGATTATAGGCGGGCAGAAACGCACACACACACGCGTGCAAGCACACACAACCTGTCTGCATCCAGAAGTCAACATGGGTCTTGTGATGGGAACCTTTTCCATGCAATCCAAGCAGGTTAGCTACCACAAAGGTAAGATTTTTGTTTTTTTTAAATGATCAAATTCTTCCCTCAAACATACTCAGGATGTGTGTGTGTGTTTTCTTGAATGTGAGCACATGTCATATGAGAGGAGCACCTGTCATGTTGCGTGTTTGTGCCTTAATGACGGAGTCATGTATGTTTGCTGTCAGAGTCATGAATATTGCACAAGAAGTGCATTATGGGAATGAGCTGGACCTATACTGAGCAGCGATGTAAAGTTAATGTAAATGTAAATGTTAATAAATGTCATTCATTATTGGTTTACGATGCAATCTCCAGGCCATCTGTCCTGTGGATTTAGGAATAGAAAAAGGAAATGTGTGTGTGTTCTTGTGTGTGTGTGTGTGTGTGTGTGTGCGGCTGTGCCATTGGGCATGTCTATAAAAGGTGATGGTATTTACCCCTGTCTGCTCTCCAAAGCAACCTGCTTCCTGTCTGCCCTGCTACTGTTTGACAGGAGGAAACTGGCACGGACACTTGACGCACGCATGCTAATGTGTTTGTGTGTTAGACATAAATAAGTGTGTGCAGCTTTGTCCATGAAAATATTTATGCACATAATTCACTCCTAAAATGTAAGAGCGTGCAAGGGGGCGTACATTTTGTGTGTGTGTTGTGTGCCGGCTGTGGCAGCAGTGTGTGTGTGTGTGTGTGTGCGCGCGCAGTAAATCAGTGTGGTGTAATCCGTTAGCCTTTGGCCGTGGTCTGTCCTGCGTCTATTGACCTCAAACCTGATGGTTATCACCAGCAGACACAGAGCTGCTTCACACAGACTGAGGAGACAGAAAACAGGAGTCAGATCATGTTTCACCACACTGTCACATGTAGGAAAAGAGGATAAAAAAATCTTGAAATTCCTTATTGGACCATTAACCCGTCAGTTAGTCAGTGAGATCATGTAAAACAGGCTGTGTGTCACATATGCTGTGACAAAAACTGTGGAGGCGATGCAAGTCATGTAAATTATGTGCTGTGAATGTTGTGTAAGGAAAATGCCTTTCAGCTGTCTATATTTTCTGTGCTATACCTGTCAAACACTACAGTCAGACCACACAGAGTATATCAAATAGCTGTAAAAACACTTTAGAGATCCTATAAATGGTTTTCTGAAATACAAGCATATATAGCATCCTGCGTGGGTTGTTTATTTTAATTCCCGACCTGCGCCTCATTTCATTGCATGGCAACAGCTCTCAGCAGATACTTAAGATCTGTGCTGAGCAGATACTTGAGGCACATTTTCAAGGTGAATGTTTTCTGCAGCCCGAAATATGAAACCTATAGAAAGATTACTGAGACAACAGAGAAAAGACATGTCAGAAACCTGTCCGTGTTATCCTTTGAGCGCAGCCCATTTACTAGTTGGGGACGGCAACAATGCTTACAAAGCAACTGAGATGTATTTTTAGCCAATTTTGTGCGGGAAAAGCTCTCCTCTAGTTAGGCTATCCTCTAAATAGCAGCCACTTTGAAGTTTGCACCGTTAGGGTGTGAGGAAGAGGACGATAGATGAGTAAAAGTGGGAGAGAAAAATTGAGAAAAGTTGAGAGAGGAGGCGAGGTTGCTCCTCAGGGGGCTGCAGTGTGAGTGTCAGTGAATGTGTGTGTGTGTGTGTGTGTGTGTGTTTCACCATCTGCTGCTGTGTTATAAAAAAGTGGCCTAATGAAAGCAGGGCAGGATTCATTTTGCATGGAAGGTTGGCCCATCCTTGATCACAACCCAACATGAGGCAACGACCCGCTGGGATGGACCCAAAGTTAACTTAACTTGTTGGGATAAAATATATTTTCCAAGATACAATCTGGCTTTGTGCCATCTGATGACTTTAGATGTGACTGGACAAAATCCAGAAGACTTGCAACTCGACTATGATGACTCGTGACTTCACTTGGGCTTTATCCTTATCAGTCCTGACTTGGAGTGAGTCAATAAAATTAAAAATGACATTACAAAGAGTGTGCAGCCAATCATATCTTTAATTCTTTGCTGACAACAGATGTATTTTGACCAAGGTGTGTTTGGCAGTTCAGACCAGCAGACAGACAACAGATGATACTTCTGATCATCACATTTAGATGATGACACTGTGCTGTGGTCAACAAAAAACAGTAAGTTTAAGTATTCATTATTTCTGTAAATAAAGCTAAGATTTGAAACTTACTTGTCACATGCAGAAGAATGACTGGTAGTCTTGGGTCACATTTTAGGTTTGGAAATCATTAACTGAACTTTACAATTCAAATGTGAGAGATCACAGCAGACAGCAAACGTTTCATTTAGTCAGTTAATGACTTTTTGCAACAACTGACTGGTACTCTGGTGGCATTTTCTTTTTTGTTGATGGTTCATCAGTCGTTTAACGATTTTGTAAAACCACATTTTGCAAACACTAATCTGATTTAAGAACAAAAAACAGACCCCACTGTTTGCACAACACAGTGCAGTTACAAAAGATGATTAAACAATAAAGATGTAACTATTTATCACATATAAAACTGGTTTACAGAGCTCCTTGGGTCTTTTCATACTTAGCCTGACCTACAGCTGACCCCCATCCAGACTATTGTGGAGCTTATGTGCTCAAACCTGTTGAAGGTGAGTTCTGTGGCATAAGATGACCTGATAAATGCAGGCAGCAAACCAGTATAATAACTTGAAAGACAAGCAGCAGTGGTTCCCAACCTGGGGATCGGGACCCTTCAAAGAGGTCTCAAGATAAATCTGAGGGTCATGAAATGATTAATGGCATAGAAAAGAATCAAAAACATATTTTACTATGCAAAATGTATGTTTGACATACACACATGTGTATAAAAAACATTGCTATTTTCTTTTTTGATTATTGTTTGGGCATTTTAGCCTTTATTGATTTCAGAGACAGACAGGGGACATGGAAAGAGAGAGTGGAATGACATGCGACAAAGGTCCCCCACTGGGGACGTTACATTTATTTAGCTGACGCTCTTATCCAAGGCGACTTACAATAAGTGCATTCAGCCATGTCAATACAACCCAAAGATTGCAAGAATCATACAAGTACATCAACATCATCAAATATACTGAACTGCTTCATTTAGAAACAATAATAATAATAATAATAATAATAATAATAATAATTTCTTAATTATTCCGTAATAATTAATAATAAAAGAATACAATTTTTTTTGTTGTTTTTGAATTTTTTATTATTGGCCATTATTGCATTATTGGAGTGTGAGAGAACTTGGGTAGGTTGAAGACCAGCCGGGCTGCTGCGTTCTGGATGAGCTGCAGTGGTCGGATGGCACATGCAGGCACACCAGCCAGGAGCGAGGTGCTCTAGTCTAGGCACGAGATGACAAGAGTCTGGACCAGAACTTGCGCCACCTCCTGGGTTAGGAATGGACGTACCTCCTGATGTTGTGAAGACTGAATCAGGTTGTTGCAGCGATGTTGACAGCAAAGGACAGCTGGTCATGCCCAGGTTTCTTGTGGTCCGAGTTAGGGACACCACAGAGTTCTCAATGTTAATGGAGAGGTCATGGACGTGAGACTCCTTCCCTGGAAGGAAGAGCAACTCATTCTTGTCGAGACTGAGCTTCAGGCGGTGTGCAGACATCCACCGAGAGATGTCAGCCTGATACTCAGAGATTCGTGCTGCCACCTGGTTTTCAGACCGGGGAAAAGAGAATTAGTTGAGTTGATGCATATGGTATGCATCTTAATCACTAGACCACCAGTATGCTCCGTAATCGTTGCTTTTCTTGTAAAATTCTAGATGGTTTTATCTTCTAGCCTTCTAAAGATTATTCAAATGTTAAAATTTGGGTTGATGCATGCTGTATTAAAGCTATGACAAGGTGCATAGTGTGTATAAAGGGGACAACATTTGCTTTAGGATGAAAGGTATGCAGCGTACACTCTCTGGTGGCTATGGAGGTAGAGCAGGTCAGGTATTAATGGCAGGGCTGGTGGTTTGATCCCCAGCTCCTCCTGTCTACATTTCAAAGTATCCTCGAGCAAGACACTAAACCCCAATTGTTCTCCATGGTCAGGCCTGTGCCGTGCATGGTGAATGAGAAGCACACTGCGCAGTGCTTTGGTATAAAAGCTCTAAACAAATGCAGTCCATTTGCAGTCCTATCCAGAGCATTTTATCGTGATGAATTCAAGCTGTACAAACTGAAGCAGGTGTTTTTGTTTTTGGTGTGGCTTACTAAATGAAGCTGAACTGATGCGGCCTACATAAAGTCATCTTCTCCACGAGGGAAACTAGAAAGCAGAGATATTAGACAGCGTCTTGACCAGCTCATATGGCCATAGGTTGCCGTAAGGAATTTATCTATATGTATCTGTCGTCACCTGGGGCAAAAAAATACATTTATCCACTGTCATTGTGCACAAACTACTCTGCTCCCATGAAATATTTCCCAGTGGGTGTGTTATAAACTACAAAACCTGCATCTTGCCGACACATTCATCTCCCTGTCCGTTCGCTCCATTTGTTTTTGCCTCTACCTTCATTTCTCTGTACTATCTCGCTTTGTCAAGTGAATTTTCACTCTCCCTTTCTTTGTCTTGCTCGCTCTCACCTCATTTCACCCCCTCATTTTGTCTTTTATGTGTTTCTGCCTTCAAGTTTTTCTCTTCTATTCCCTGCGTCGCTCTCTCCTTGATCTATGGCTATTCATTTGCCTTTGCTGTTTATCTCAGGGTTTCTGTCTCTCGCCGTCTGTCTCTTTCGCTCTCTCGAACCCTCACATCTCTTTGTGTTCTGTTTTGCACGGGAGATAGCCTTGTTCTACTCTTTAGATCACTTGAAGCTTTCATGTAGAGTTTTAGTTTGGGGAGAAGAATCTATGTAAATAAATGTGTGTTTGTGCATGCGTGAGTGTATGTGGGTCTTCCGGAGAGTGCGTTTGGCTCAATGTTTCCATCTGCTGCAGGGCTAAAGAGCTGAGAGGAGAGGAGCCCTGTTTCTTTAATAGGCTTTACAGTTTCCACCCCTCTCTCTCATCCCTGCACATCAAAAGAAGTGCACCAAAAGGGCCAATTAGGACAGCAAAAGAGCTTTATTAGGCACATGGCAACATGAAAACGGGCTTCTGATTAATCCCATGGCCGAAGCATGTGTGTGTTTGTGTGTGACTGAGTATGAGCGTATAATGATGAAATTGTGATATTACAACCTCATATCTCATATTTCTTTGCACTCTAGTCTGTACTCTGTAGATTTTCACAGGAAGCGTCATTTCCATTTAAAAAAATCTGTCCGTCATTTAAGATCGGCCTTTGATCTTTCAGTGTTGCAAATTAAACCCACGTTTGAGCATTTTATTAAATAAAAAAAATCAATATACTATATAAATAAAGATGCTTTATTTGCATAATATTTGCAGGGAAATGCTTTGCTCAGTTCTTCAAAGATAAACAACATTTTCCATGCAATTTATCTCCGTAGACAGCTCAGCCCTGCGCTCGCCTTCAGGCCTTTGTAATACTGGAGCCAATGAGAGAAATGCAGATGATGAATATAGATAGCTACTTAGACTTTGACTATATGGTTTGGCCTGTATGCACAGTTATGACAGCAGTGACGCGCATCACTTGAACTAAAATAATGTGACAGCTGAAATGAGATACATGTAGAGTAAGCTGTGTTGCCAATGGAGCATTTTACTCTGCATGCACTACAATGAACTGAAATGTCAGTTAATTTGAGTTCATACTAAAATCTCTTTTCAGCAGTCACTGGACATAAAGAGCACATGTCCATTGAGCATATAATTAGTATAGTAATCTGTTGAGTAAAACAGAAGACTTATATTTTAATTTCATTTAGCTTGCATACCAACCTGTACAGTATCTCTGTGATATAAACGTGAGGGGGTAGATGTAATGCAAACACAACAAATGAGTCATTTCTATCTACATATTCATTACACTAATTAAGCCCCACAGGAACAGCTTCATGCCCGATAAAAAAGAAATCTATTTTTTAACTTTTAAATGGGCCCGCAGGATAATATAAACCAACTAATCCACTAATGTCACGCAGACCAATCAGTTATTTCTTTTTTCTTAATTATTAACGAACAAGCTATTACTGAGGGGACTGCGTGTTGCCAGGTCAACTTACAACCTGGTTTGTGACCACTGAGAAATAAACATCTGTTGCAGTGTGAAGGAAGGACAGAGGAAAGATGGAGAGCTTCAATTATCCACTAAATAAAAAAAAAAACTCAAGTGAATCTGTGAGAAGAAATAAGAAATGGGGGGACATTTATCATGGCTTTCACCGACGTTCAAACACTCGACAGTCCTGTAGTGTTTCTGCTTGTTTCACTGCTGTTTGTGTGACAGAACAACCGGACACTGGAAATAACACACTGACTCTTCAGCTGTTAAAAAAGTATGTCATCTGACTCTAAGGATAAGTGTGTGTGTGTGTGTGTGTGTGTGTGTGTGTGTGTGTGTGTTTTNNATATGTGTAAAACGAAGCAGCAAAGAACAAAATGACAATTTGCAAGTTCAACTTTTTGCAATGCTTCACTTGTTGCCCTGGCTGCATCGATTAATTGGGCAATTATTTTTATTACACACATCCCTAATGCAAGATGTGTAATAATTTAAAGATCATG
>NTHP01000235.1:1139704-1151015 GCA_003416845.1 Oplegnathus fasciatus
ATTTGCTCTGCAGACGTTGCTTTTTGTTTGACTTTTTGTTTTTGTCATTATTTAGTCTTTGTGCACATTTTAGTTTTTATATGTTATTTAGTTTTATTGTGCACATTTGGGCACAGGAGAAAAATTCTAGGGCTGCATCTGCCGATTATTTTCTCAATTAATCAATTTATTGCTTGGTCAATAAAACGTTAGAAAACAGTGAAAAATGCCCATCACAATATGTGATGACCTCATCAAATGTCTTGGTTTTTCCGACCAATAGCCAAATTCCAAAAATATTCAATTTATAATAATTCAAGACCAAGAAAAGTGGCAGAATTTTCACATTTGAGAACGTGGAACCATCAAATTTTTGGAATTTTTGCTGGAAAAATAACTTGAATGATTAGTTGATTATCAAAATAGTTGCCGATTAGTTTTCTGTTGATCGACTAATCGATTAATCAACTAATAGTTGCAGCTCTAAAAAATTCCCATTATAATTTCCTAGGTGGCATAGTCAGAGCGTGTATTTCCATTTCAAATGGCATAGAAACACTTCAGATCCTCACATTTGAGAAGCTGGAACCAGTGAAATTGTTGGCACTTTGGCCTAAAAATGTGTGAAACAGTTTATCAATTACCAAAATATTTGACAATTAATTTTCTGTCAGTCGTCTAACGGATTAATTGATTAATTGTTTCAACTCTATTGGACTGTATATGCTCATTTATAGCTGTGGGCCAATCTCTGTATCACTGACTGAAACTACTTAATACTGCTGGAACTGAACCCCTCTGAGCCCCCAGCAGCTGACTGACTCTTTCAATCCTGCAGGAAAAAACCTCTTTAAACAACCTTTCGAATCCAGAAGAGTATTTTCCTGCTGCTCCTTCCCTCTGCCAGTGTGTGTGTGTTTACTAAGGCATCGCTTGTCAAACTAGTTAGCTTTGAGAATAACGGCGGAGCAGAAACCGTGTCGAAGAGGAGGACGACTCTATTCCCTTTGACTTGTCGTTCTCTCTCTGTCTCTGTCTCTCTTTGGTTTTTCACATCGATTCCCTCTTTAATCACTCTCTATCTCCCATTCAAACTTTATCTCCTGCTTTCTTTTTTCTTCAGTCCTCTTTTTTCCTCTTTACACATCCATCCTTCCTCCTTTCCATCACTATTTCTGACTCTCTCCATTAATCTATGTCCCTACTTACCCCCTCCATCCCTCTTTTTCTCTTTCCCCCCTTCTCCCTAGATGATGGCAGATCAATAGCGGAGGCTCCTTTAATTATTCCCTTTTTTCATAATGTGATGAGAGCCGGCAAGAGGCTCAGCGTGTGTCCACTAATAAAGATACAGAGGAGCGTCTGTGTGAGAAGTCATTTGGACAGCGGTAGATATTGGTATTGATTTTCCTAATAGACATGTTCTTCCCTGTCCAAAGCCACACTGCCCCTGATGAGTAATTGCTAAAGCCTTGTGCGCCAACAAGACAATGTCATACAGCAACATGATAGATTTATAATCTAGCTGTTAGGAGGAAAAGTGTGTTTTTATGTTGCAGGCCTGCAGCTTAGCACTGAGGTTGGTCTGAATGTACTGCTTTGAAGAGCTGAGCTGATTTTCCGAAGCTTCCACCAGGCGGTTTAATCTTAATCAAGATCTTTAGAGTTTCATTTTCTCTCACGCTTACTCCCCCATTTTTTCCCCCTCATTCTCTTTGTGCTTCCATCTTCTTTTCTGGAAATTTAGTGTTTGCATGTCCCACTCTCTCCTCTGCCTTTTCTTTCTTGCAATGCCACTCGCCCACTCTCCTGGCTCTTGTTACCCACTTCTTTCTCTTTCTTTCGCTCTCTGCATCACACTCTAATCTCCAGCTGGAAGCTTTCCTGGTGCGTTTCCTCCTTCTTCTTCTTCATCTGTCATTGCCAAATATGTTTCCATCTCCGCCTTCGCTGCTTTTTTTCCCTTTCTCCTTATGTGCTGCCATCCTACCTCTTCCCACTCCTGCTGTTTTCTCCTCTCCTCCATCTCTTATCCTCTCTTTCCTTAAAAAAAGTGTGACAGGGGTCTTGTAAAACAGTCTGCAGCCATTCCCTCACACGCCTGCAGGGAAACACCAGGCAATTCGGCGGCAATGTCGCACGCACACACACAAAAACAAACGTGTTCGCTGCACACACACACAGCACTCACTCCAAACTCTCGCTCTTTCTCTCTGCTCTACAGACAGACTTTGAAATGATTACTTGAAGGAGAAACATTTCTGTCAGTGTGTGGAAACGGGCTTGTCAGCGACCGGAGGGAGATAGCGAGGGATGGAGATTTGAGATTGGAACAAGCCAGGAACAGTGTTTGAAACGACAAGAACACTGGGCTGATACGTTCGCAGAGATTTATAGGGAGAGATGGCCTGATAAAGGTGTATTGGCGTAGGCCGTATGCCTGGAGACAAATTCATAGATAAGAGGGGGGAAGAGAGATGGATGGATATGGTTTAAGGCTAAAGATGAAGTAGGGTGCAGTGAAGATAGGGAGAAATCACTTTGATAGCCTGTAAATTCCTATAGGCACAATACAGGCCGTGTGTTATATAGGAAGAGCTGTGTGTGTAGCAGGAAATGGTCATGCTCCATGGTGCTGCACGTTGTTTGGATGCCACTAGTTTTCCACAGAGACCTCATCCTATGATCAGCCATTCTTTCTGCCCACGATTTGTGCATGTGTAAAATGTATGTGCGTACATATGTGTGCTTCTCGGTGTGTGTAAGCATGTGTGTGTATGTGTGTAGGCAGGGTGAAAGCATTACTCCCCACTGCTGTCCATTCTGTCTCTCTCGCTGTTGTGTAAAAAAAAAAAAACGACAAACCACACATCCAAGCATTCATGAGCACATTTTCACAGAAGCAGATTGCAGATTTTTTACTCACCAAACTAAATCTTTCCAGCTAAATCATCCCATATGGCTTCCCTAACAATCACGCCTCGTTCATTATTCACCATCAGCAGACAAAAAGTGCCCCATATTCGGAGCAGTTGCCACATTTGCAGAAGCATTATTACGGATGGCTGGCTTAATATAAGAGGACAATGTGTCTATTCTCCAAATGGACTACTGAAAACTTGGCTGTAAAACCCGACATATGCATCAGAAGTAGTTGCAACTCTATTAAACATTGTGTTTTGCTCATTTGGCGGCAAAAAGAAGATTTGAAATGTTTTCACCCCTGAAGCGAGCTGTAACTTTGATCATAGCTGACTGTGACATTTTTACATGTCGCATCCTCAGGCTAGTGGCTTTCATGTCTGGAAGCTCGGGCCATCAGCCAGGCCAGTGATGATGAGTGGATGAGAGCCGAGCATCCAGAAAGTCGAGTGTCGATATTATTATCTGACACTGACGCGGCTCTCTCCACTACATTTATTTGACAGCTGTAATTACGAGTTACTTTGCATAATCACACATATGATCAGTTTATAAAATATGACCAAACAGTATATAAAGAAGTTCAAATTTGTTCTACCCCAACCAGTAACAACATTAAAATCCTTCTCTCCCAGAAATGCATTAATGATTATAATCCTATAGTATAATTATATCACTGCCCACTTTATTAGGAACACCTGTATTGCAATTCAACACAACAGCTCTGCCATTAGTTCTACCTTTACAAAGCTTATAATGTTTTAGTTGACATTGTTGGAAATGTGTAAATTCAATTATGTGTTTATTACTGAGGTCATAGTTAAAGGTGGTATTGCATTATATTCAGAGGTGTTTCTAATGTATTTGTCCTCCCTATTTACATACACGAGAGGGGCAGAATATTAGAAACACCTCTGAATATAATCCAGCGCAACACAACAATGCTAAAACATGTAACTAAATTAACACCATTATGACAGTATCAACAAAAACATTTGTATTGGATTGCATTAAACTGTACTGTGTACCTAATAAAGTGGCCACAGAGTGTATATAGCAATATAACATTCCGCATTATGAGCACTTATACTGTTGATGCTTTGAGTAGATCTTGCTGCTCATACTTGTCCATTTACTTGAGTAATTTTTTGAGTGCATGACTTACAATGGAGTATTTACATAGTTTGGTATTGCTACTTTTACTTCTTCCACCACTGCATCCTTGAAATATATATGTTTTGTATGTGCGTATTGTACAAGCACAGCGCATGTTGTTTGTCATCTGTAACTGTCTTCCAATTTGTCTCTTTGTACTTTCATCGTGTTGGACCCTACCTTGTTTGTATTGATTGGGCTGTGATTAAAATGTGATTTCATCTGGTGTGTGCGTGCAACTCAGGAGCACACACTCCTGCAGTGTTATCTGACACTTGTCTCGATCCCTCTACTTCTACCCTATTAAATATCTCATTCTTCTCACCCCTTGCCTTTTCCTGCTTTTAATCTCTCTCTCTTCTCACATCCTCGACTTTAAGCCTTTTCCCTCCTTTCTGCTCGGTTGCTGCCTGCCCGTCTCTCTTTCCTCCTTTCTTCCTGTCCTGGGAGCCACACACACACACACACACACACACACACACACACACTCTCCGTCCCTTTATCCATCCCCTGTTAGCGTGTGGAGGTATTATGGATGGATGAACAGGAATGATGGATGGAGGGAATGGAGGTGTTGATGGATTGAAGTGGCCTTTTCATGAACAAACCGCGATGTTGAGGAAAAACAGAAATTATGCTCTTACTAATTTTTGTCACATGCACATGTTTTCCCTTCACTCTATAATTCATATTTGCCTCTCAAGTCCATATTTCAGCCTTTATGTATTTGCGTATTCGTCCTCCATCAGTGGAAAGCAGATGCGTTTAGGTGTGAAATGTAACAGGGCATGTTTGTTGTTTTTCTTCCAGAGTGATTCACAGAGTGTTATCATTTACAAATCAATGGGTACACTCATATTAATTCATAATTTAGTGAATCAACATCCTGGCGATTTCATCCTGAATCACTGATGCTCCGCTCCGGCTCTTGGCTCGCGGGTAAAGGTGGGAGGGAGAGTGGGAGGGAGGCTACAACCCCTAATGAAAAACAAGGAAATGGGAGGGAGGGGGAGAGAGTGTGGGGAGAAAAAGGGGAGAGAGAGAGAGAGAAAGAGAGGAGGAGCGCCGTGAGATGGAGTGAAAAAGCATGAAAAGAGGGATGATGGGAAGAGGGCTTCTGCCGAGTGAGGGAGAGAGAGGAGGATGAGAAGAGGAAAGAGGGCGAGGGAGTGTGTGTGTGCGTTCTAGCCGTCCACACACGTGACAAAGAGATACAGACTTCAGCATACAGACGCACTTGTTTCCACGACGACGACGGCAAACATGGGGGCTGTGGTGGGTACGCTGACCATGCAAACCAAGCAGAGGAGGCTGTCCAGGGGTGAGGGAATACACACACAAACATAAACACACACACACATGCATGTGCATACCCTCATACACACATTTTTAAACATAGACACAATGTGGTTTTTATTTGCATTTGTCTCTTTTTAATACACACATATGGACAGAGAAACTTTTAACAACGTGTTTTTATTGTATTTTCCACACACAGACACACACACACAATCACTCCAGTACAAATATACAGCGCACGTACGCGAGCTGCAGACCAAAGATTAATAACTGCTGGTATTTCAGTTAAGATGCAGTGAAAGAAAGAGGGCATATGGTTTGTAATGTGTGTGTGTGTGTGTGTGTGCGTATGAGAAAGAGAGGGAGAAAGAGAGAGAGAAAGAGAGAGAGAGAGACCAACAGGTGCACCCGGAGGAAAAAGAGTATCTTTTTATTCTACAACAAAGTTGTAGTGCAACAGTGTGTGTGTGCACCCATGTGATTGTTGTTGAGCTTATCTTTTCTGACAGAGCAAACCGAGGGAGGAGAGTAAGAGACAGCTTCTTTGACTGTGTTTGAGTCTGTGTGTGTGTGTGTGTGTGTGTGTGTGTGTGTGTGTTTGTGTGTGTGGCTGTGTGTGCAGATGCAGGCATCGATGCCGGTAAACACACACATGTCGAAGGTATTTGTCACTCTGCTCACACACTGCTTTTCCGTCTTGCTGTTACCTTGGAAGCACGGTAGCCATGGCAACAAAAGATGTCAGTTTTGGGGTGGGAGGGAGATCGGGGGGGTTGGGCGAGGGGGGGTTTTGATGAGATTGGGGTATTCCTAAGTAAGTCAAGGCCATGTGAAAGAGACCGAGATAGAGAGAGATGCAAATATGCAGATGAAGCGAGGAGGCAGATTTTTTTATGAAGACCTGTTGCCTGTGAGAAATGTTTTTTTTTTGCTCCCTTGTTACTCATTTTAATAAAAGCCTGTAAACCTCATTTATATAAATCTAACACATCCAAACTGGCTGCTCCAGCAAATGGGCACCCCGAGCAGGAGAGCAGTGCCAGAGTGAAAATATCCCCTATTAATAGTGTGCAGTCATTTAAACTTATTTGTTGAGGCAGGCTATTATTGGTTTTTCAGTGCAAATTAGACCATACAGGACATTTTCCAAGTGAGTGCATATGGCTCGTTTCGTCTTTTGAATAAGCTTCTTCTTTTTTTTTTCACTCCACAAGCTCAAACAAACACCTTTCCCCACGGGTGTTAAAAAGGCAAGGCGTAAATTTGTTGCTATTTTGAATAATGAGCTGGTTGTAGATGCACTCACACTGTGCAAACGTGCGAAACCTGACTCTTTCCTGCAAATGAAAACAAGCCTTTTCACCTCCACAAATGCCCCTACACAAGCATGAAATAATGGGATGCAGAGCCGGAGCTATTTGGAGGTTGTTTGTAATTCTGGTGTTGTGGTACTTCTCTCCCTCTCCTGCTCTAACATGTTAGCTGTATGCAGGATTAGTGCAGCAGGGCTTGTATGTGTGCAGCCGTCTATTCTGTGGTGTTGCAGATAACTTGTTATCCGGGATCGTGACACTGACAGCGACACTGAGAGGGAGACGGCTGTAATATTGTGAGATTAGATTCTGACATGATTGATCCTCTGAGCATGAACTCATCACTGTGCTCTGAAGAAAAGAAGAAAAAAACAACAACAACGCCTCGCCGTGTTTGCGTCCCGCGCCTTCCTGAATATTTGCATGCCTGCTTGTCTGGACTGTCTGTTTTCATCAAGGCTGCTTGTTGTTCTTTCAACTTGCTTTGTTTCCTGTCAAGCGTCAAGCTCTTGTCTCCTTTCCTGACAGCCTCTCTTTGGTGGTAGTTTCCTCCTACCTGTTGTCTTGTCTGCCTGGTTTTGTCTGGCAGACTAGCTGCTGTTCTCCTCCTCATCTGTTGTGGTGGCCTTTGACTACTCATCTCTCTAGAAAAAAAATTTCACCTGGCATTTTTCTCCCCTCCCTGGCGAATTTTTCATTTCTTCTCAGCCCCTATATCTCTGTCTTCCTCACTTACTCCCTGCAGCAGTGTTGTCTCAATCTTCTCCCTCGCTCCTTTCCTTTTCTGTCACTCCTCTGCTCCTCCTCTTATCTTGCTTTCTTTTTGCTTTCTGCCGCCTCCCTCCCCAACCCTCAACCTTGTCTTCTAGTTGTTTTTCCCACCGTTTCACATCTTTCTCTCTCCCATTTTACACTGCTGCTTTCTCCTCTCCCTGTTGTTTCCCCTCTTTTCTCCCTCCCACTCCTTTTCCTCGCCTGTTTCTCTTTATCTTACTTCTAATTTCCCCCACCACGCTCTCACATGCCACCACCACAATCTGCTCCTGGCACCCTCATCTCCATACCTCTCTCCCTCTCCTCTCTCTTTTATGTCTCTATTCTTTCTCTCATTTGCTCCCTTTCTCCATCACCCACGCTCCCATTAGCTGGTGTGAGTGCTTATTAAGTCATCTCGTCATTCTCCTCTCTTGGCATCCAGCAGTGTGTGTGTGTGTGTGTGTGTACTGTATGTGTATGTGTGTGTGTGTGTGTTTGTGTATTTCTGCAGATTCTGAGTCTAGACATGTATTTACTCAAAAATCAATATTGGCATGCTGCTATGTATGTGTAAATGAGCTGTATTTGACTCACTCTTTCCAAACATAATCAACAGCGGCACACTAATATGTGAGGAAGTGACATTCGGTGGATTTCTATGCGTACACACAAACACACAACACTACAAACACCCTCTGGCACTTCAGTCCTCCTTCACAGGCTGAGGATTAGGAAGCAAACAGATGTGTGTGAGCATGCAAGCATGGGAGTGTGTGTTGTTTATGCACACGGGTGCTTAATATTTTATCTGTGACCCTTGAAATAATGTTCATGTTTGTCTTGTTCGAGAGTGTGCGACTGGATGCATGTGGTGAAGTGTGTGTGTGTGGGGGGGTGTTTTTGTGTGTTTTCAAGCAGAGCAAGTCATTGGACTTTCAGTGAACCACCCAAAGGCCAGTCAGGGATTGGCCCCGTGTCCACTGGCTTGGATGTTGACTGTGGAAAACAATGCGTCTCAGAGTGAGAGCTTGAATTCATGTCATGGAAGATGATTATGTTGTACAGCTTTCGCATGGTGTAAATAGGACTGTTGCAGCCGAAATCTATTTTTAAGATACTTCCTCGGATACCTCTAGGGAGCCCATGGCCAGCAGAGCTGCTACTTTCTCGGAGAGCGTTCTCCACCGTTAAAGAGGCCGGTGAGAGCGAGCCCTCTCCGTCGGCGCCTGGACGGCAGATTAGGCTAATTCAGATTATGCAAATGACGCACTCTCTGGCAAGGATTACAGGACACAGTACGAGAAGGAAAGAGAGAGCATGACAGAGATAGAGTGGCAGAGTGAGAGAGATAGGAAACGGAGGAGAAAGGAGGATTCAGTGGGCAACAGAAGAAAGGAAGAGATGGAGGAGAAACGAGAGCTAACATTAAACACCAGAGCCAGCAGGAGTTAGAGGAAAGCTAAGAGTTAAATCCTGTTTCTGGGTTGGAGGGAGTGTGTGTGTGTGTGTGTGTGTGTGTATTGATGTAAGAGGTATTTTTTTGTGACAGACTGCTGGCTGGGGAGAGTGACAGGCGGTCTTTCTTCGCTGACAGTTCAGGTCAACGCTTAATACTCCAAACAAGTTCTGAAAGAAAAGGGTTCAGGCTTTTGGTCACTGTCAAACTCCACAGCTTATAAAGCCTGTGTAACAGATGGAGGTGAAGCTCTCGGGGTGGCTTTCTAGGTTGGGTTTGTCTGGGTTTTCTAACCTGCTACGTTTGCAGATTCAGTATTGGACCATGAATCGTGCAGGTTTCAAGATCTCGCCTGTTAGCAACAAAAACTCTGTAATAGTACACTCCCACAGCATTTATATAAGTGTTAATCTTACGCTTTAACAAGAGGTTTCCTGGATCCTAATCTTGCAATTTGATCATTGCTTACAAAACACTTGCATCTCTAACAGTTATTCAGAAAAACAGAATACTTCCTGTGCACTTGGACTGTTGGGGGATAGCAGGAGCAAATCATCCACTCCCTAATATCCATGGATGGATTACTGAACAGGCCTACCAGGCACAGGCCCAGTGGCTCAGGGGGTCCATAAGAAGGAGTCTCACTTTGAAGTGACTGTTAATGACATTTTGTGTTGGAAAGTCTCGGTCAAAAGTAGGAATGACCTGATCCCAAACCGTAGCCTTGCATCTGTCTTTTTATGTGTATATTTTATCATTGCACATTGCAGGTCGTCTTTTTGTATGAAATATGCTATTTAAATAAAGTTTTATTTCATTTCTGCAAGTATGCATTTATTATTAATGCATACTTAGACCACATTAAGCAATTTTAATCAGTTTGAAAGGTCTGCTTCAAGAAATTATCACAGGCGTCACAGGTTTCCTTTGATGGTTTCCTTTAATACTACAGAACTTGTATAATATCTGTGGAAAAGAGCATCAGTGTGGATAAACTGAGGCAGGAAGCCTTCTCTTTCACTGTGTCTGTGCGTCATACCATGACAGAAATGTTGCTGATGGGTCACAGTGAGAGACAGCCGAAGGTTGATTGCTTGAACGAGCACAATATACACTCAATCATCCTTATCAAGTGATGTTTACACTACCGAGCATCTTTTAAATGTCTGGCAAATTAAATTAAATGCTACTCCTGCCACTAAATTTAATTTTCCCCGGCACTGCTGCAACAGCAAACAGAACAGTAAATAAAGCAAACCTTCAATTGACAACTCTGTGGGAAACCTCTTGATACAGCAGAGCCCCCTGCAGTCTGCAAGTCAGCCGCTACACTTCAGCTCATTGGGCGATCACGGCTGCTTTTTTACGTCCACATTATGACTTTAAATGAGAGCCAGATGGTCAGATTACGGAGATACTACAGGAAATATTCCATTTTTTTTATTTCTCAGTGTGTTTTACCATGCTTTATATTTTGAGAATATAGCACATTTTAGCTGACAAAGACGACATTTTGTTCTGACCATATGAGCGTTATCACTGTATGAGTAAACATATAGCAGCTAAATCTGAAGTAACACATGTAATGAAATGTACAACACATCTTCATTAGAGGCTTTGACACACACTGGTGTCCTCTGTGTTAGTTTCTGCTGCCCCCTTCTGGTGCATACAGGTTATAGCAGGGTATATACACTCAGTGGCCACTTTATTAGGTACACCTGTACAATCTAATGCAAAAATTAAAATTTAAACTGCTTTAAATTCTACCTTTACAAAGCTTATAATGTTCAGTTTTTGTTGACTTTGTATGAAATGTGTAAATTAAATTACATGTTTTAGCACTGAGGTCATGGTTAAAGGTGATGTTGTACTGGACTGCATTATACTGAGAGGTGTTTCTATTTTTTATCCTCCCTATTTACAAATATGAGGGGGTCAGAATATTAGAAACACCTCTGAATATAATGTAGTCCAGTACAACAGCACCTTCAACTGTGACCTCAATGCTAAAGCATATAATTGAATTTACACATTTCAGACAAAGTAAACAAATACTGAACATTACAAACTTTGTAAAGGTAGAATTTATAGCAAAGCTGTTGTATTGAATTGCATTAGATTGTACAGGTGTACCTAATAAAGTGGCCACTGAGTGTAGTTCCCTTGTACTCTGACACATTTAAGTCTACAGTTCAGATGAGGATGGATCCTGTTGTCTCACCAGGTGTATTCATAATTACTGATTTACATAAAGTGTTTACACTGTAGCGTGAGTCACATTAAAAGGACTCAGGCATGTTTAGTTAGAAAAGTCACTTTGTAGTAAATTAAGCCTTCTGCTGTTTGGGGATGACTGTGTGTCTTAATGGGGCCAATTAATCAAGTGCTGAGCTGCTCATGAACACATACACGCGTGCACACACGTGCA
>NTHP01000235.1:1161487-1185054 GCA_003416845.1 Oplegnathus fasciatus
CCCACCCATAATGTAACACTTTATGCATCATTTTCTCAGGCTAAGGTGGTGCACCACACCTGTGTATGTACAGGTGATTGTGGTGGTGCACTGTAGTCGGAGTGGGTACATTTGAAAATGAGATCGGAAGAAAGTTTAAGCACCAGAACAATCAAAAAGAAATTCTCTGAACCAGTTTTTATCTGCTTTTTTTTGTGAAGACATTTTGCAGATTTATTTAAAACTCAAAAACACATTTTAATGCAAGTACTCTATTGTGTAGGTGTTGGAGTGTAGGCCTCGCCTTTATTTGGCTGGCGCTCTTCCCCTAAAAAAACCCAGAGCCAACCCTTTCAAAGTGTAGCAAAGTCTGAGGAGATGGTTGCGTTGAGAGAAAAAAAACCTTCACGAAACACTCAATCATGTTGTGTCTCACTGTGGAGAATTAATTGCCTCCTTCAGGTCTATAGGGTAAATCTCTTTCTCCCTCTTATTCTAATAAAAAGAATAAGTACAAGCATAACAAGGACAATCACAGGGTGACAAGAAATTTTAATGACAAGTTCTGTTTCCTTTTTGGATTTGAAAAAAGTCTCACTGTCCCCAAGCACAGAGCTGCAAGATTTATTCCAAGAAAGATCTGCTTCAAGACAGGCATCACTCACCATCACTCCAGGTCCATGTTCACAACCATCCACTCAAACGGCCGTGACCAGTTCTTCAGTTTCACTGGTCCAACATTTTTTTTTTCTCCATTGCATGGATCAAAGTAAGTCCCACTGTCCTCATGTAGGCCTAATTTAATTTATCTATCCTCCCAGGGATAATAGATGATGCTTATTGATTACAGCATGGTGTCAGGTCTCTATTCCCTGTCCTCGGCCCAGGGTTGGAGGTTCTGCAGGGCGTACAGGGAGGAGTTATGGGCGCACAGTGGATCCGACACCGCTGATTCGCTGAGGGACTTCTGGAGGGCGGACTGCTGCAGCTGCAGGATGAGGCGATTGGCCTGCTGACGCTCCGCCTCCCTCTCCTCGGCTGTCTGTCTCCTGAAAAAACACAGGAGAAAAACATTAAAACATTAATAAACAAATAGATGAATAAAAAGTGGGGTTATGTAAGATTAAAGGGTAGCAAGTGAGAGTTTAGAAGTGTGAAAATTCCCATTAGCTGCATGAAACAGCAGAAGTTGTTAGAATAAAAACAAAAGGATGTAGAGCGATGCAAGAATGAAGATTTGTCTCAAGCATGAAAATTACAAATTAAAATATGTCTTTTACTTCCTGTAATAACAGGTAAAATCTACATTTTGGAGATTTAAAAAAATGATTTTAGGCAACTTGATATTGTATACATTGTAGAAGACGAACAACAAGAAGAAGAAGAGAAAAATGTGCTGATAAAACAAGACTAAAACTGATTTTTCTATTTGTTGCTGTTTAGGTTCAGTCTGTAGTTTTTTCCTTCCGTGTCGACGGGGTCAGTTCACAGGAAATGGCGCGTGAGGTCATCTGCTAACGAGGAAAGTTTGATTTTTGGACAGGACTAACTCCTCGCGGAAGAAGGCTTTAGTTTGTACGGATAAAGTGTGATGAAATGCGGTTACAAATGTAAGTAGAGACAACTTAGATTTGAATATGAAATTTCATACCAACCTCCACTTGGTCCTGCGGTTCTGGAACCAGGTTTTGACCTGCGCGTCTGTCATCTTCAGACTCTTGGCCAGGGCTGCCCGCTCGGCGCTCGCCAGGTACTTCTGCCGGTGGAAGCGCTTCTCCAGCTCGCAGATCTGAACTCTGGAGAAGGATGTGCGCGGCTTTTTCCGTTTGGGAGGCGTCCGGTTCTGGTACGGGTGTCCTATCCGCCGCGTAACGGCGAACGGCACCAGAGCCGCTGCAGGGAACAGAGAGACACACACACCGGTGAGTGGAAGATGAGATTTTACGCAGCACCAAACAGACTAATTCACTCTCCACTCTGTATGGAAATTCAAGGCCATATATCACAGATATCTGCCCTGTTTGACAACAATTCCCTATTTAGACTGTGTAAGCCTCGTGTGAAATATATGAGAGGAAATTTATTGTGAAAGATGAGTCTGGCCAAAGTATTGGAAACGATGCAATTCTAAAAAATAAATAAATACTCATTTTAAAGTTGTTTGGGCTTTAACAGATGGTCTCTTACTGGTAATTACAGAGAGGACAGCAGGCCTGTTGGCCTATTTATCTTTCCTTTGTACTGTATTAAAGGCCTTTGCTGATAAAGGCTCCTGTTAATCTTCAGTAAAACGGCTGTACGGCCACTGTGTGATCAAATGTTTTAACTTTAACATGAACTTTCTTTACCTTTTTTTTTAAAATACAGAGAAAATATCACACCTTTATTATTTTAGATAGCATTTATTTTTTATTTTTTCTATAATTTACTGAGTAAATTATTTGACAGCCTTATATAGTTTATTATTATTTAACTTCAATTTAGCCTCTCAATAACATTTTAGTACATTTTCACTACAGCAGTAAATTATGACAGACCATACTGTTGCTGTTTGGGTATTTCAAAACAAAGTAGCTGTGTGATTGTAATTTACTGTATTTGTTTTGCTGATGTACGTGATGTAGAAATGAAACGTTCAACTCCTAAAACATGAGTGGGGTCAGTGATGCAGACACAGGGCGTTTAATAATAATCTGTAAATGTAGTTCACTCTATTATTTAAAAAAACATTGTGTCCTGTATGTTTTCTTTTGTTTTAAACCATTTAAATAATTAAAGCGACCACATTTCAGTTGGCTGTAAATGGCCTTTCTTTGGCACAGGTGTTTGTTTTAAAGGTTCGGCGGCAGTTACTAATGTTTTAAACATAATAAAATATTAATGAAGAGAACTCATTAGGTCTAACAGCTGGCCTACCTGATATTCTGTCCTTGGCGAACCTGTTTCCTATCCAGGGGAAGCACAGCCCTCCAAACCCAGGGACAGCGCTCTGGACGGGGGCCGGGGGTCCCGGGGCTGTCATGGGTCTGTGGGCCGGGACTCGAATCACTCCACGGCTGCCCAGACTCCTGCTCTCCCCGTATGAACCTGAAGCCTCCACCGGAGGCATTATACCGGAGAGGGAGATAGACAGCGCGGTGTATGAGGGCGCGCTAGCTCCGGTCGGGCTTCCTAAACTGTAATAACCGTCCCCGTTGCTTAAATCTGATCCACTTTGTCTTCCAGCCGTGCGCCCGTTTTCTGGCTCTGTACCGGCTCCCAGGATCTGGTCGATGCCGAAGCTGATGGGCTCGTGATGGGCCGGTTTGGGAGGAGGACTCGGCGCGCTGGGTGCTTGCTCCATCCCCGTCGCTCTGTCGCAAAAAGGACGAAAAAACTGAACAAGACGTTTTCAGGGGGAATTCACAGCAGGGTCAAACTGTACCAAAAGTCATCGCCAGTAGTGTATCCATCGCTGTCCAGCCGTCCGCCCAGAATCCAGCGCGTCCTCTCTAACAGGCCTCTTTCAGAGGACTGGGTCCTGTCTACAGGCTGTGGTGAAAGTTTGATGGGCGTTTGGAGAGATGTGACGCTCTGTCCTCCTCTCAGCGCGTCTCAGCTCCGTCTAGCAGCTCCGTCCTCCTCCATCCCTCTCCACCATTCATTGGCTGGCACCAGAATGACTGATTGAATGTTAATGGGGGTAGGCCCACGATTTGGCACAATAACGAAGATTTCCCATAACCACGGGCGTCAGCTTGTTATATATATATGGCAAGATATGGCATCTTCATGCCTTCTGAGTGAGTCAGTATTTGATGTTGTCGTTTTTTATCATTATAATGGAGAGAGCGACAACTTTATGGAAATTTATATGGCATATGTAAAAACAATCGCAGCATGGATCACTGAAGATCAATGCTCTTTTAAGCTTCTTTGGTGACGAACATCTAATATTTTATCGTTTCACCCAAATGGTGTTTTGTCAGTCATCTGTCAGTGTTCAGCCCGTCCCCATAAATGTATTCACTGTGAGCGGGTTTATAAGTTTTGGTGACAAATGATATCCGATGGAAAAACTTTTTACGCACCTTAGGGTCTGATGAATTGATGCTTCTGCCCATTACCACTTTTCAGGCACAAAGTGCGCATCATTTGTCCTCTTGCTGCCTGTGTCACCTCCTCAGTCTGTATCATCTGACACATGTGGAATGTGCGGGAATAATAAGTTCACACGAAAACTGGTTGAAAGCTATTAGGAAGTGCTTTATAACCAGAAGATTATTTATCATGGATATATTATAAAGGAGAGAACAAAAGGAAGAAATGTCGGTCTCCATTTCTATTCCTTTTAATTTAAATCCTTCACCTCGTCCACGCCTTATAATCAAATGTTGAGTTAGTTTTATATTTCTTTGACATTTAATGTCCAACTGTTTAAAATTGTCGGATTTTTAAGATGAAACCAAAAATGATGAAATGTTTTTCCAATATTCACAATGCGTCGGATTTAAACCCTAAGTGTTCACACCTAATAACCAAATACAGAGCAGTCATATTCACGTTGTTTTTATGTTAGTTACAGAAAAAATAATGTAAAATCACTGAAAAACATTTACTTAATAATGGATTTCAACAGCTTGTGCTAAATATGGTGTGTATAGGGAGATTATTGAAAAAGAATGAAAAAGATAAAGCCAGGGTTATCAATTTACCGGTGCGTAATTACGCACATGAAACCCACTGCGTCTCTCTTTAAAATAAAAGGACAGCAGCCTAATTGAACATTGGCAGTGAATCACCAGCACCTATTGAGCATGGCAAAGCGTTACGTGGCCTTATTTGTTGCTGGTAGCCAGTGCCACATTAAATGACCTGACAAGGGAAGGGCCATGGGCTACTTCAGATAAAGTGTCCGGGCTCTGGAAGCTGCTCACCACTCAGATTCAATGTAACAGGCGCCCAAAGTGACCGGATAATCACATTTTCACTAACTTGTCTCAGGGACAGACAAATGCGCATCGGGTTTGGATGCGGCAGGTGGCTTTTTAAGCTATCACATTACAGTACTTTAACAATCTAATGCCCAACATATTCATTTAGTGACAATGGAGTTTATATTTGTAGGCTTTTAAAAGATCTGTCCAACCTGTTCATTAATCATCGTTTTTGTATGCATGTATTTAAATGTTTGAACTTTGTAAATAATTAAATTTTAGTATTTGGGTTGTGCTGCCTTCTGGCTAAATTTCATGCGGACTTTTAGCTGTCCATCCATCAATGTTTTTGTAGTCAGAATCCATTATTTAAGGAAATGCAGCCTGAGTTTATGTCATACTATATCTTAAACTGCATTAAAAATCGTATAATAAAATAAAATGTAATTGTTTGAATTGTAATTATTGAGGTTATATGCTACGGAAATGCAAAGATACTGTAGTGGGTAATATATATTTTAAAAAGCATCCGCATCTCGCCCTTCACAATAAAGTCTTATGAAGCAATATGAGATTGGACAAGGCCCGAGGTGTTTGTTTGGCAATATGGACAGACTCTGAGTGTTGGCTGCTTCACCCCGCCATATGTGAGCTCACCGGTGGCTTTTGATGGGGGAGAATTGGTCTGTTATAGCTGTCATCTTTGTGGACATTTTTATGTTTCTCTTGATGACATTTGCAAAAAAATAATTCCCCAGCAGTAACCATGGCGGAGTTTGTGAATCGGAACACATATTTCAATTAATTTGATTGATTTATAACTATTACATGGCCACTCATAGGGCGACGCATACATCGAATAAGTGCTTCATGAAAGTTAATAATTATTGTTTATCCTGACTCCTCCACAGAGTGAAGGCAGTCCCTCCAAGCCTGCACGGAGCAGACGGGGTCCCACTGGTTGCAGATGTTGGGTGTTAGTAATCCGGTGTAATCCAATGATTATGAGTGATTATGACACATAAGATGTGACCTACCGGGATAGCACCGTGACACCGGTCATCCTAAACACACCAGGAGAAGCCCCGGCCCGCCTCCTGCCAGCCTCCCTGAATTTATTGATGCTCTGAATGTTGAAGACGGTGTCGGATCATTTCATTGCTTCATGATTACAGCAGAAAAGGTAAAAAATAATTGATACCAAGAGTCCACTTAAACACACACACACGCACACACACACACACACACAACTCCCTTTAAAAAGCAGCCTTGAGGTTATCTCGTTTAGGCCAAAATATTTAGATAGTGTGTCTGAAAAGCCTGCAGCCCACACGAACAATTAAGATGCGCATCAATCCTCGTTTTTTTCCACAGGCAATATAAATGCTGACACCCTGATTCCAAAAGTCCAAAAAGAAACGACAACAAAAGAGTGAAAGAGTGCGATTTGTTTGAGAAATTACCACTTGATCTGCATAATCGGGGGTCTGGGCTGCAGCTCGGTACCCGGGGGCTGCGTTTTTATTGCGCGTCTCTTCGCCGTTATCAATTTCAGCAGCGCGCCTGACTTTTTAAAAGGGGGACGAGGCCGGCTGCTTCTGAATAATGAATGACACGCTTTTATATTGTCGCTAAAGTGCCCGTGATGTTACAATATGAAAAGGCAGCGGTAAGTAATAGTGCATTTAAAGGGGATGTAGTGTATTATTATGATGTAAAAGAGAAGGAGAGAGGCGGTAGAGAGAGGGAGATGAGTGGATAGCAGCACCCAGAGAGAGAGAGATTGTTTTATTACAATAAGAGGAGATGAGTTTGCCTCGCAGCGAAATGGGGACCAGTTAATGAAACTTTACCGCAGCTAACGATTTCCCCTCCCTCGCTCTAAAAACCGCCCTTATGAAATATTTAAACTATTTAATATAGGTAGTATTAAGCTGAAAGACACTGGCATCGGCCATCTGACAACATTTACAAGGCTCTGGATTTTTTAAAGTTGGGTAAACAAAGCTTTACGGCCCGCGTTCCCTCAACCCACATACAACAAAAGTCGTGTAGTAAATCACGCTCACATTGAGTGCAATATAGTGAAAATGTGTTTTACTGTTGGGAGACTTGATTTGGTCTAATTTACACTTCTCTGCACACCATGCCATGCATCTTCTCACACACAGATGCAGCAGCTTACAGGCTCATCCTATCAATATAAGCCTGTCTTGTCTATAATGGGAGGGATAGCCTAGCGTGGCCCCAGTGTGTGTGTGTGTGTGTGTGTGTGTGTGTGTGNGGGGGGGGGGATAGTGTTTCATATTGACATGCTCAGTGGGATTGTTGGATGAGAAGAGAGGAATGGGATCCCCCATCAGGGACTTGGTCAGGGCCATCATCATCCCTGGGCTGTCACTGGACCACTGCTCCGTGCGCTGTGTGGACACAATTTATCTGCCAGACACTTAAAAAGCAGATAAACCATGTAAAATGTCACTGTAAATGTCAAATACATGGCTCGGTAGATATTAAAAGATTTTAATGACCAAATATGAGGGCTGTCATCCCAAAAGGTTCTTTTTATTGGAGGAAGGAGAAGTCATGCCAGCAAAAATGTTGCTTTTTAAACGTTGTAGCAGCTGATTGTGGTGGATTATTTGATATATTCTTCACATGGAGTCAAACAGAAACTATTAGAGGGACTTTCAGTGTGATTTTCTTGTATACAAATCAGTCATGTAAGCTTTTTTTTCTGCAAGTATCAGGATGCACATTTAACCACATAAAGATGCCCTGATATGGTGGATATTTGTTTCAATGAACATCGCATTCTTGTTACACTTGAGGAACAATATGCTTTGACTCTGTGTGTGCGTGTGTGAGGGTAGGCCATGTAAGCCTGTCTGATGGTTGAATGCATGGCTGCCTCTTCACGCTGGTTAAAAGTCAGGGAGGGAGGGGAGAGGAGGACGGAGAGGAAGAGAGTGAGAAAGGGAAGTAAGTAACCGCACAGACGTGAATTATAGGGATGGACGGAGAGCAGAGAGCAAAAAGCAGGATGGATGGATGGCTGAGACCGAGATGTGAGAGAAAGAGTTAAAGCATTAATGGGGGTCATTGGGGGCTGATGATAATTGAACACATGGCTTGAGTTTGGACAAGAGGATTCCCAGAGCGTTGTCTCGTCTTTATGTGTGTGTGTGTGTGTGGTTGTACTTTTAAGAGTTAATCTCCGTCTTATCTATTCTGAGTGCTAAGTAAAAGTTTCTGTTTTTGTGGAGACATTTTCAGTCTCTGATCGTGCTCAATGGCTTTCAGAGGGATCTGCCATCGACAAAATGACTGATGTAATTAATAAGTGAGTGTGTTTGCTGTTGCTGTAATGACTTATGACTGATTTATGTGTGTGTGTGAGAGAGAGAGCGAGCGTGCCAGTGTGGGTTTGTGTTTAAGAGCAGCTGAGTGCTCCCGAACGCCCCTGGTCGTGGCGCTAATGTGTTAATTCATTACTGCTTGTAGTCGGCTGCATTGTGTCAGAGCTGTGTTTCCCGTCTCTCTCTCTGTCTGTGTCCTCTCCGCTTCATAAAAGCCGATTATCCCGCATGTCACCCGCCGTTCCACCCGTTCTCTCCTGCCTCTTGACCTCCTCACCCCTCCTGTTGCCTGCCCGCAGGGCGCTCATGCAGGGGAGGAGGAGGGGAGGGAGGGACAGAGGACCAGCTGCCACCAGCCATAGTGCTCTGGTGCCTGGCAGAGGGAGCTACTCCAGCCCCCTGCTTCGCTGGGCCTTCTGGCCCCTCAGGGTGGAGGGGGGGCTCCAGCCTCACGCCACCAGCCCCACCTGTCTGGCCCCAGGCGCAGGAGTGCGACCGATTAGACACAGGCGCTCAGATATACACGGCCACACATGCATATTATTGCCGGATGACCCCAAAAATGTCAACTCTGCAGTAACTTTGATTTGATCCAATGTGTTCTTAAATTGTTGCACAAGCTGCAGAATTCTTTCAGCCAGTAGAAGTGCAAGTTATCCTTAATTTGAATTAAAAAACATGAAAATAAAAAGTTATATGTTTTGTACATTTACGTGCACCAGGCCTATATTTAAATCCTGCTCTACACACTTACAGATTTCCTCAATACACATGCTCACACACACACACACACACACACACACACACACACACACCACACTACGCCCCTCCTCGCACACACACAAATACACAGAGGCACTTTGCTGTGAGGCGTGAAAGAGCGAGAGCTAAGTGAGGCCACTCCAGAGCGCTATTCTCTATATTGATTTCCCATTATCAGACCCCAGTCCCTGTGGAGTCATTAGTGCCGGGATCAAACAGACAGACAGAGAAGGAGACTAATACCAGTCACTTACACCAGCACAGGGAGATCACCTTACCTCCCTGAGGGTAGGAAGGCCAGAGAGGAGCAGAGGAGGAGAGGAAACGAGGAAGGGGAGGGGAGGGGAGGGGGGGTAGTGGATGGACGAGTGCAATGGGCTAACAGATGGAGACGGCAATGTGTAGAGAGGAAGAGGAAAGAGGTGGGGTTTCGCAGTGGAACGTTCACGGGCAAATGGTAGACACTCTTTGATCACTTTATTTGGCCGTGCTGTTGTGGCGGAAATGTCTTGTCTCGCTTCTCCGCTCTGCCTCTCGGCTAAGCATCCACACCGTCCCAAAAACCACGGTTGCCTTTTTCGTTATTACTTAATTCAAGTTTTCATGTTTCCACCGATGCATGACTTTTTCCTCTTTGTCCAACCTTGTAAAACGCAGCCAATATAGCTCCTCGCCTTCCTCTCTGTCAATAATTTTATGGTAAAGATGCAATGATGAATGGTTTTCATGTAGCCAGCAGCTGTCCCCACGCCAGAGAGAGACAAAGAGAGAGAGGGAAATGGAGAGAAAAGGAGTGAAAGAGGAATATAAAATGTGAGATGCTCATTTTGGTCCCTTCCGTCATAATTTCTGTGGATGTATTTATTCTCTATGGATTCAAGGTGAGCAATGAATTCGTAGTTTGAATCAACACCATCCATCTTATTCACTTCTGCCTGCCAGTGAGCCCTGGAAGTGGTGGTCAGGCTTATACTACACACACACACACACACGTAGAGACTCACACACACACACAGCTCAGATGGGGGTGACCCTGGCCTGACCCCCCTGCTGACCCCCAATCTGTTCCCCAACCTCACACCATGAGAGACCGGGGCACACCGGGACGGGGACACACACGCTCAAAGACACACACATACACGCACACACACACACATTGGCATATCGCACAATGTGTGATGTGATGGATATCTCCTCAGACAGTACCATGTGTGTGGGCAGTGTGCGTGCGGACAGCGTGTGTGTGTGTGTGTGTGTGTAAGTGTGTGTGGTGCCCTACCCTCTGCCCCCTCCCACTGGTGTTAATTGATTCTTGGTGCGCTTTGCTGATTGGTGTGAGGACCCCTAGAGGCGGGCCAAGTCTCCACCGATGCCCCCTCCCCATTTGTGTAGCACCTCTCTCTCTCTCATACATACACACACACACACACACACACAAACAAACATACAGTACACACCACACAGATGTACAGTGTACGGTATATCTTTATATACTGTATAGGTCCACATGTCCACGGACTGTCCACAGCACATGTGTTGATTGTACATACACTGGTGAGAAAAAAAACACACACACACACACACACTCACACTCACACACTCATGTCTTTCAGGGGGTTTTCACACCCCGGTAAAGAGGAAGCTGGCTAGCTGACATGAGCAGATTGCGGATCATATGAGACGATCCACATAGAAAAAATCTGTGTCTTAGAGGAGATTCATGAACAATATAGGTGGGCAAATGTGTGTGTATGTGTGTGTGTGTGTGTGTGTGTGTGTGTGTGTGTGTGTGAGAGAGAGAGAGCCAGAAAGACAGTAAGAGAGATGAATCTCCGGTTATTAATTTCCAGCCGCGGCCCCTGGGTGAGATGTTAATATAGGGCTGATTGTGACTAATTTCTTATTAATTGCCATCAGCGATTACACAGTGGCCAGTAATGTGGCTAATTTGTTGAAATGAATTTGGTTTTCTGAGGCATTTTAATTGCTGCAGGTGGGCAGCTTCCTCTGCACGCTGTCGCTTTTGTTTTTCAGCAGGAAACTTTTTTGTAGTTGTGCTGCTGCTGCTGTGTGAATAGTATTGTGTGAATTATAGCACATTACTATAACAGTATAGTGTGTGTACACATGTCTGTGCATGTGTGTTCTGCCTCTCTGTATGAAGACATGCACACAAACAAATCTTTGCAGCATCATTGTAAATGCCATGATATCTTATTCATCAGGTTTATGCATCCTCCTACTTCCATATATCTCTACATGTTCATGATCATTACAGTGGGGACGGAGGGACATTTAAGTTGTTGCCTTTGTTTGTTGAATGTTTATAGCTTCCGTTAGCACAGTCTCAACGACCACTGAGGAACCAGTAGATACAAAATCCAAATCCCCCTATAAAAGAGGAGATGCCCTCTGGGCAGCCATAGCTCATAGTTGGCCTGATTTAGTGGCAGCCAGGAATCTGGGCTTGAATAAAGACAGAGAGAGCGAGGGCAGAGTGGGAGAGAGAGAGAGAGAGGAAAAGATAGCTCCCCGTGTGATAAATAGCCCCGGCTCTCTCTATTGCATTAGCCGTCCGGGCCGATAGATTGCGAGCCCAATAGACCCAGACGTATGCGATTGGTTTCTCATATAAAAGTTGCATATTAAATTCCTTCACAGGACTGTGCCCCCCAAGCATGAAGGAGGGAAGGAAGAAATGGGAGTGAAAAAGCAGAAAGTGGAGAAAGGAATGGAAGAGCAAGAAAAAGGCTTTTTATGAGAGGCAAAACGAAGGCAGAGAGTTGGGGAAGCCGGAGAAGAAGGAGGGAAAAGATGATGGCAGGAGAAAAGTAGCTTGATGGTGGAAAAGACAAATGGTGATGTCATGTATTTAATAGGTCCGTGGATATTGGGCGATGAGTGCGACCGTACGTCCATTTAATCAGTATTGCTTCCCAATGAAGATTTCTCTCTTGTTTTGTGCTCACTCCCCCCTTCTTCTGTTCTCAGCCGCTCTCCACATGCTAACGACCCCTTTAATTGTTTCCAAGCTCATTAAGATGCTGATGTTTTAATAGTAATTAATCCGTCATTTGCCTACATGCAAACATGGGCCACTGAGGTTTGTTCATCGCTGTTTCAATACACTGATAATGCAGTAGCCTAGTCAAAGGAGACAATATCCTGCTAATTTAGCTCATCACTGTTAATTGGTTGTTAAGTGCCTTTAATTACCAAGCAGGCTTTGGGATTTAGGTCGGCAGAAAGAGGGGGATCGCTATGATTGTCCCTGCCGCTGTAATGGATCTTGTGTGAACTTTGAAAACAGGAATAAATGACCAAAGGGTGAAAAGAGACACACATTGACCCTGTTCTGTTTTCTATCTCCGCCGTTTCTCTCTCATTTCCTTTCTCCCCTTCCTTCCTCTCCTCCGTCCTCCTGTCCCTTCCTCCATCTCTGTCTCACTCCCTATCTCTTTCTCCATGATATTATTAACTCATTAAGTTTTTTTCATTATTTTTAATAAAAGATGAGTTATGGCTTTAGCCTCACTGTGGCAGCATCCCCCCCTCACACCCTCCTCCCTCCTCCCTCGTCATCCCTCCTCTCTCCCTTCCCCTTCAACCATTTACTCCCTCCCCCTCCTCCCCCCATTTTCTCCTTCCTTCTTGGCCATATTGCGCCTCCTCCGATACGTTTGACCCTTGAACTGCAGTTTCTGACCTCGGTGTTGCTGGTTACAACCTTCTGTCCATCTTCTTTGCTTTCGCCACAGTCACTCACATCTATCAATCATCTCTCTTTCTCATAGTGCTGAGCAGTCTTTAGATGGCATTCATAAGATTTATGATTCATGATTCTCTCTTCTGTGTGTGTGTGTGTGTGTGTGAGGGAGAGAGAAAGAGAAGGAAAAAGGGAGAAAGAGAAAGAGAGACAAAGACAGACTGGAGAGAGAGAGAGAGAGAGAGAGAGAGAGAGGAGGAGAGGGGCTTGTCGATGACACAGTTGAATAATGACAATATCTATGATTGATAGCTTATACAGAGCTAGTTGGGTGTGTGTACTGTATTTGTGTGTGTGTGCGTATTAGAGTGACAGAAAGGGAGAAAGAGAGTCTATATGTTCTGTTTTTCCCCACATTAATCTGATGTTTAAGATGCGATGATGAATGGTTTTCATGTAGTTTGAGCTGTCAATGGTCACTCTGAAAAAGAGAGAGGAGGAGAGAGAGATGGAGAAGGGTAGCAAGTGACCAGAATTGCCAAGAGACACATGATGTTTATGTAGGACTAGAGGGACTCAAGGAGATGAAAGCATAATAAATGTCTTTCAGTTAGAGAGGACAGATAAGACCAAGTTATTAACCACACCAAATGAAATATTTACTGTATCTGCTTGTCATTTTCTCTTTTAAAAGCCTTTTTAAAGGCTCTTAAATTACACATCTGGATTTGTCATTGTTTGTTATTTTGTTAATAAAATAGTCACATGCCATATATAAAGAGTTGTTCACTGTAATCATTCCTCCTTGAGAAGTGATTCCTTTTAGTGCTACTGCACTGTAAGTGATGGCGGACAAATCGCAGTCCTTGTTCTGTGCAAAAATGCATTCTAACGTTCAGCCGAGCCTAATAAGAGGCTTTGGCAGTCTGCGAAGCCAAAGTCAAGTCAGGTCTCTTTAGTAAGAAATTCTTCTTTGTATTTCCATGAAAAGTGTTTCCTCCACGCTGAATGGCTATGTCCTGGTAGTCACATGTCTGTATTTTCCCCAACACTGGCAATAAAGCTATACACTGCCAGGCTAAAGATACGGTCACGTTACCCTTCTGTTCAACAAAATTTCCCTGCACGCAGCCTGAGAAATTATGTGATGTCACTCTTCCAGGTAATAAATAAATATTGCTAGGAGCAATCACAAACCATCAGCAGTGTTTGAGAATGATGCTACAATTTGTTGTCTGGTAGCGTGATAATGTATATTATGTATGTACTGGCCAACTGAGCAAATCCACTCAGGAAAAGTTGAACAAAGGTACTCTGAGCTGCGAATCTGCCAGAGCCGGCTGGAGATTGCACCGAAACAGGAAACGCACACTTGAATTTGTCTGTTGCGTGGGCTTTAATAGAAGTGACTGTGAGACGGAGCGAATATTCGGAGTGTAATGTGTCCGTACTTTTACTCAGACTGCAGACGCTTCATATTAGCTTCGCACAGTAATTAAGCGTTGTGGTAGTTTAGCCGGAAAACTCAATTGCGCTCCTGTCAGCTCTCATTCATGCTCAGTACCATCGGCCGATTGATGCACCATCTGTTACCAGTTAGCTACCAGCTGACTAGTAACATCCAATCACATTCACGTGAGTGTACTAAGTGACCTTTATAAATTGCAAGTTCTCACTTTTACCCTGCTGATTCATGATGCCAACACCGCTCTCTGCAGCAACTCCCTCTGACTAAACAAGGAGTGTGTATTTTGTCCATCATATTTTACAGTGTAGTCATGCTAGAAAGGTATCACTTCCAAGCAGACAGTAGGGAAGGTAAGAGTACATATAAGTAAGTGTTGATTAAGATTAAAAAAAAAATCTGAACCTATCCTTTAACCCCAAACTGCTCCAGTGGATTTACTCATTGGTCAACAGATGTGGCTGTTGATGTCATTCATTCTAAATAAAAGTAAAACAGTCTGTGGAGCTGAATTGAAGAAATTACTATCCTAGTTGTTATAAATACCAAATAAGTGTTTCCAGCTGGTACCTGACATGCAGATGGATATTATGTGCACTTCTGTGTCAGTCCTCAAAGGAAATAGCTTGAAGTGTGGAGAAGGTTAAGTGTTAATGTGGCAATAGTTTGAGGCAATGTGTGCTGACAGCTGTGATGAATTGTTTCCATTGTACTTGTATACCTTACCACTCATATGGTTTTCTGTATCATCCCACATGGTAATCCCTATCCATACCTAACTATAGCCCATCTGTATTGCCGCCAAAATAGTAGTATATATTATATTCTTTATTTAAGCTGCTCTTTATTGGTACAGTATGTTTGTTATTTTCTATTTTGGAGGAACAGTGCATACCATTTTTTCAGTCCTCAGTTACTTTTACAGTGTGATACAATACATACATTTGTCAGCTTTATGCCACTGAATGAGCAACAGTAAAGATAAAAGTCTGGAGGCGGTTGCAATCTTCAAAATAGACACATAACATTAGTTTGCATGCTACACATTCAAATGTCACACAATTCACTGCATTCCACATGAAGTGATACATGTAATAAAAGTCACTTTATCACCTTTTCCCTTCCATTCCATTTGGTGAAACATCAATTTGCATTTACTTTGCCCACGTTGAAGTTGTGATACACCATTTTTCCACTGGAGTGCACTCTTGAGTCAGCATAAAAAATATAGTTCATGAAATTGACCGGCAAGTTAATCGGCTGGTCTCATCCAGAGCTTCAGTACTATTCACAGTTAGTTCAAGAGCATATCAGGGCCACATGTTGCCCTGTGTGACGGTTGGATGCAGTGGAAGGATTTCGTTAGACAACTAGACTTTTAGCTCCGACCACGTCGAAGCATCATCATTTGTTCGGTCCTGGACGGATGGAGGCCGGCTGTGTGCGTACAGTTGGTTCTTGCTGATGAGGTATGGAATTGCTGAGGTCCCATTTTCTCCCTTTTTTGTTTGTTAGATTATGGATAGTTTGGTCGCTAAGAGGTGGAAGAAACACACAGATGAAGAGGATCAAAAGTTTGTCTCTCTTTTCAGTCACTTTGGATGTACAGTATGCGGGGAGGAAAGAATCATTCACTTCATCACAGTGCTGAAGTGTGGATTAGCTCCTACTCTTGATATACTGTAGAGATTAGTCAGTTTGCTGTATCAACAGTCACATACAATACAGGGCTGCACATAAACTTTTTAGGAAGTAGGACGGGTGCTAGAGCGGTTAAAGGTTGTGTGCACATACAAGAATATTGTATTACTCAGAAACTGCTGTAATAATACTTTTTAAAGAAACATTAATTTCCATTAATGTGCAGTTCATATTTTTTTAACTGTTAAAAACAAAAACATGACAACAAAAATAACTTTAAATAATTTAATTTTGTCAGTAAATGCGCTAGAAAAGATCATCCACTAACTGCAGTATTAGCTATAGGAGAAATCTTTCCTCAATTCGAGAGAGTAGTTTGAGACGTAATGTTAGCTTTTTCTCTGTGCTGTGAGGATTTCTCCCTTTTTAAAGACACGACTTGGCGTCATTAGTTTTTTAATCATATCTGCCCATATCAAATATGACCAATATCTTGTACACTTTTCCCAGTTCATAAGACTGTGCTTATGTTGGCTGACATGGCGAATTTTGGGGAGTGTTGTTTGATGTTGCAGTTTTAATGTATTTAATGTGTTCAAAATGCTTTACTGATTTCTACACTGAATACAGAAATTACTAGGCAGCAAATCTGAGGATACCATTAATATATACACACATATACAGTGCATAGATAAACATACTTACAAAGCATTTTTGTATGGGATTTACTGTCATTATGTGTGTGTGTGTGTATGTGTGTCTACAGTGCTGTCACACTAAACAGCCTTTACAATGTATGGGTAATCATGAAGAAAAAAATATTGTTGTTGTTTGTTGCTTTAACTAATAAACACTTTGCAAGGATTCACAAGAGCAAACCACTTAGTCGACACTGTTCACAAAGTGCAAACAAAGAAATGAGAGCAGGATGTGAAACTGGATAATGCGTCTCCTCTGTGCTGAAAGCAAATTTCTTGGCCTAATAAGCATATTGCCATATGGCCTGATGCACTGTGGATGACACCGCTAGGATCTGTGTGTCACAGTTCATTTGTTCTGGGCCTGACATGGTCTGTGGGATCGTGCATATCTACTTACATGGTGTATTACAGGTGCTTCTACTGTGGCACTGAAGGCTTCCAAATAGAGGGGCTGTACATCTCTGTCTGTCTTTTTGTCTGTCTGTAGCTCTGTCTCCTTTAGGCTGATGGATTCTGGTTCTTGGATGTTGTGTTCACGGTATAGTGAACACAACATCCATCCACCCCACCAGCACAGGCTCAGCACAACCTGGGCTCACGGAAAGGAATGAAAGATGAGAGAAGTACGACGCATTTGTGTGTTTGTGTGACTGATCACATTTTGTGTTTTAAAGTAAGACAGAGGCAGAATATATACGTTGCAGTGCAATCACAGCCTGAAACAGTTTTTCATGGCACATTATTTGTCTCATTATGAGTGAATGTGAATGCTGTAGCATTTTCACCACAATTTGGATGCGAAGTATCACTCTTTTTAAAGTAGTTGTATCATATTTGAAGAGTTTTCAGTCATGACTCTGCATGCAAGGACTTGTCTGTCTGTCAGATCATGTAATTTTGTGTTTGCGTTCATGAAGCATAAGATAAGTATATGCTGAACAATAGTTTACCGTTCATTGCCATTGACATCTGTGGCAGCAGTGCCATTTGCAAATTGGATAGTTGCTGTGCCCGTCCTGCTGTTCATTTCTTGAAGCACGAAGTTTTGATCCGTTAGACCTGCCCTGCAGGTGACAGGGGTGTGGCCACACAGCAATGTCACCTCTGTGAGCTGGTCTCTGGCTGACAGGGGGAGAAGGAAAGCAAGAATAAAACGTGGAGTAACTGGAGACATGAATGTATAATGTATTCACACTGGTTGCAATATTTTCAGAAATAAAATGAAACTCTCTTAAATGAGACCGATTCTGAAACAGAAGAGCCTGAAAATGTACAGATTTACCTGCACACTTTAAGCTCTTTCTCCAGCTTTACCTGCTGTTATTGTGGGAGATGGCTGTCGGCTCCTCCACCCACTGTAAGTAGGGCATCGACATCTCAGTAGGTGGGTGTAGGCTGACCTGAAGTCCCTGTTGAGGGCTCCATAGAGGATAGGGTTGAGGGCTGAGTTGGCATAACCCAGCCACAATACAATGGGAAATTCTGGTACTGTGCTAGGGTCTGGATGCTCCTTTAGACCCAACACTGTGAACAGGATGAAATATGGCAGCCAGCACACCACAAAAGCCCCAATCACTGCTGCCAGTGTCACTGTGGCTTTGTGCTCCCGCAGAGCCACTGCAGTAACACTGGAAACCACAGTGGTACTGATGGAGGGATTGTTCCTGCAGTTGTAGCTAGTGATGCAAGTGGGTCGGGCACTGATGATGCGTTTGGCCTGTGCTCGTGCAATGCGAAGTATTCGGAGGTAGGTCCAGCACATAGCCACCAGAGGCAGGTAGAAAGTGAGGAGAGAGTCAGTCAGCACGTAGGGTCTGTTCAGTTCAAAACGACATCTCCTCTCTGGAGCCCAAGGCCCATGGTTCTGCACCGTCCCGTTAACAGTGTTCCACCCCATTTGGATGGGCAAGAAAGACACGGCCACGGACACTGTCCAAACACTGGCCATGGCCACAGCAACTCTCCATGGCAACACCAGTGAGGCGTATCTCAGAGGCATGGTCACTGCCAGGTAGCGGTCCACACTGATGGCCAGGAGGGTGAGGATAGAGGCGGTGCACAGCATGACATCCATGGAGATGTAGAAGTTGCAGAAGACCGGGCCAAGCGGCCACTCGTCGTTGAGCTGGAGGAGGGCAGAGAAAGGGAGGACCAAGAGGCCGAGCAGCAAGTCTGTTACAGCCAGCGACACAATGAAGCAGTTAGTAAGGCAGCGGAGGCGTCGAGAGGCGCAGACAGCCAGGCACACCAGCACATTACCACCGACAGTCAGAAGGATGAGGAGGGCCAGGAGGACACCCAGCATCACGTTTGACAACATTATCGCTGGTGCTTCACTGAAGACAAACTTATGACATCATCGCTAGGGCTTCATGTGAACCATTGCTACGTTTTCTTTTCTGTTTTAAACTAAATGAGAGGTTTCTCTTCTTGCAAAGAAGACACTCACATTATAAGCCTTAGGCTCACATATAATGTTATTAAATATTTTCACTCAGGGTGTTGGGGTGCTCCCATTTATTAAGGTGCATACAATCTAATCTCAGTGTCTCCATGGTCAAATTTGACTTATGTGATCCTGCTGCCTCCCTCTCTCTCTCAATATTTCCTCTGTCTTGGCTGCTAATTTACTTCACTGTTTGCTGTTCTTGCTGGGCCTGAACCGTACTAACCATAGCTTTCAACTCTCCTGCGATTTGACCACACCAGCATTCCCATTCACAACAACATTCATCAAAAAAGTCTCACAAGAAGTTGGTTAAACAACATTTGTCTCTTGACAAATGCTGCTACTGAGAATTGCAAATCAGCACTATGCTTGGCTGTTGAAATGTCTGTGATGGGTGTTGAGCAGCTTTCTGTCTGCGTGGCTGATTCCATGGCATCACTTTGACTTCAAACCATCCTCTATGGCTATGGTGACACCTAGTGGACACAGATGAGAAACACAGTTAGTAATCAGTACATTATTTCCAATAGTTTCAGATACTGCACAGCCATGTAACAAAAGACAGTTACTTTCTTTCTTTCTTTTTTTTATATAACTGTAACTGCAAGAGATCAAGTAAAATAAAACTAAAGTCATAAAGTACTAACTAGCACCAGGTTTGTAGTACCTCATAACAATAATAAATTAGTAACCACTGATAGTTTAAACACAGTTTTTATTCTCTGATAAATTTTCAATGAAGTGTGTGATGACATTACAAGATCTATGTAACTTTTGCTTAACAGTGGCCAGTGTGACTACCTGTGTAGCACCACTAAAGGCCTTGCTCTTGTACAGGTGTGAATGCCCCCTTATGAATACACATCGTCTTTTTATACTTGTGAGGACCCTCATTGACCTCATGCATTCCCTAGCCTCTAACCCTAACCTTAACCATCACAACTAAATGCCTAACCCTGACTCTTGCCCTCACCTGAATCACTATGCCTACCTCCATACTCCTATTTCCCATCACATGGGACCAGTAGCTCACAAGTACACTAACTAAACTTGTGAAAAAAGCTAAGCAGGGTTGACCCTGATCTCAACCTGGCGGGGAGACCTCATAAAAATATTCTGAGGATGAGAGACTGGGATCATGGTTTTATTCCCCCACCCCTAAGCCCTTACTTGCACCTTTTGAAAGATTTTATTTCTATTTTCTTTTAATAAGATGCTTTATCATTAGAGGAGTTTTATATTGATTCTTACTTGTGCCTGTGCACCACGGACTACATCCTCTCTTAACCTAACCTAAATCCAATTCTAATTTTAAAATGATTATCTCGAAGATTTTCATTTCGTTGTCGGGAATTGCAGGTGTTTTTTTGGACCTCACTTCAGTTTCAAGTTTCATCGTATAGTCATCAATCTTTTCTTTGTTTGTACGGCCATAGTAACCGTTTACTTACAACACTAGCAGAGGCCAGAAAAAAACAGTATGTTGTTTCACACACAGGTGAGTTGAAGAGTGAGTCTGTTGCATTAAAAACTTTGTTAAAAGCTGTGTGCCACTTGTGATTTTTCCGAGAAAGTCACCACCGACACCCGGGTCGTAATACTGCAAATGCAAGGGCTTTTATCAGTGGGCCATAGGCCCAATCACCATTGTGTTGCCTCACTCGGCGATATAGTGACTTAAGAGACATTTATTTAAATGAAAATCTTTGAGATTATATCTTTAACCTTAAAACCAAGTCTTAACCTTTAAACAGTCCTTTGAACTAGTGAGGACCAGCCAAACTGTCCTGACAATGCAGAAATGTCCTCACTATGATGGCTTAAAACTGAAGTTGGTCCTCACAGGGATACCAATACAAGCACACACATATACACGCTCACACACAAACTAAATTTAGTTCTGGCTTGAATGATTGCTGAACAGTGAAAAAAATTCAACATAGTTGATGTCTGTTTCTAAACGTAAAGCCTCAAGCCTTGCATGCACGATTTATGATAGTAAAGAATTCAGTATGGGGCCGCCATAGTAATAATTAAGTCACAACGTTATGTATCGTTACCAGGACTATGGTGCTTTTTAAAAAATGCAAGCCACTGTCAAATGTAAAGGATTTTGTTACTTATAATGTTGAGTTATTTCATGGCGGTCATTTTCCTGATAAAACAAGCCAAAGTAAAGCTGCCATTTTAAACAGTCAGCTAATTGGAATTCCAATCCATCTTTAATAAAACCATAAACCAAGACAGATGAACATGCTGCTTGTTGTGGACACAGTATTTGTTCAGCTAAGATGTGCAACTGTGTAAACAGCCGGCGTGGCTACGTGTCTCTGAGCAATTTGCTGCAGCTGAGATGATGTTAAGACTTGTTTTAGTTTCAGTATTTTTTAAATATGATTTAATTAACATTTTGATGCTGTAATATGGCAATGCCTTAGATTAATACCCTGTTTGATTCCTCTAGGTCTGAAATAGAAATCTTGAGTCAGGTTTCAGAAGGTTTGGTCTGACTGATGAGAGCTGATCGTTTTTTCCTTAATCAAATGGCAAGTAAGCATAATTTCTGCTACTTTGTAAAGTAATAAGTACTTAAGACAAAAATCCTTCTCTTATGGATATTTGCAGTTTTTTACATAGACCTTGTCGAGAGAGTTGCACAGTGTTATTTGTCCTCTGTGAACTCACTCATTAATGGCATGTGGGCATGAATTTTTAATGTGCGCTTGGTGGAATGAGGGTAACCTCTTGATAGGTGTGGATGTGTGTGTGTATGTGGAGTTCATGTGTTTGCGTCAGTGGGTGGTGGGTAATGTTTGCCCGTCTATTTTCTAACACTGTAATGGGTATTGGGACATTTGCCAAGGTTTTCCACTTGGTCCAGAGTCGCTCACTTATCACCTCAAAGAGAAAGAGAGCGATGTCAACAGGTGGACACATGGGCTTCACATGAAGAAGAGAAGAAAGAGCACTAGACTATAATGAATGAAAAGAGCACAGAAAGAAAGGTTTTAATTAAATCTGTGTCGACGGAACTAGAACACCATCTCTAATCTTTGAACTCTTCTAATCTTCACTTCTTTGTTCTGTGGACACATTTCTGTCACCGCGACTCGCTGCTTTGAACTTCATCCAGAGCAAACACTGATAACACAGCCACTAACGTATGAAGTGCAGCTCTCAAATGCACATGACATCTCTGCCTCTCTATCTGACAGAGCCACAGACTGACTCCCTGAGACCACACATTTCAACTGTTTTCATCATCAAAATCTGTCTCTCACACTGTCAGTCTCTTTCTTGCTTTGTCTCTCTCTCACACACACACACACACACTTGCTCATACAAACTGCTGCAATGAGTTTTGGCTCGGATCCAACACGGGCCTGTCAGGAATGTCCGCATATGGACATGTACTACGGTCACTAGAATTTTTTCAATAACCTTGTCTCAACCCTGGGACATAATGTATATGAGGGTATGTATGTGTGTGTGTTCACGCAGGCATACTTGTTATCAGCCCTCAGCCGAATGCAATAGTTCCTTTTCCCATGTTACAGTGCATGTGTGTGAGAGCATACCCATATTCGTTTCCTGTGTTTATTTTTGCATAAACATTTGTGTTTTAATAAAACCATATTAATATACAACCCTGCCCACTCACTTATCAAGAACCACAAGACTAAGCACAAGGCTTATTTGGTACAAGTAAGATGCAGATGACTTGCATGCATTTTTATTTCATCAATTCCAAGTCTGTGCAGACTACAGTTACAATAGAAAGTCAAAGTCATTCACCTTAATGTTGAGAAGTATGATCTCCTCCTGTAGTAAATAAAGCATCGCTCATTCAGACAGTGTGCTACTTTATTGCTGACCATCTGTTTCTTTTCACAAACTTCTCATTAGTTGTCCCTAATGGAAAACGATAGTGAGTGTTACTACATCTGTATATATAATCACAGACACACACACACTTGTATGTAGGTGTGCATGCACAAACACACAAGCCAAAACACATGTCTTGGTAATGGATTTTGAGGACTATAATGGATTGTAATGACTGCTGAGTGCTGTGTTTTCCACAGGATGTAAAGGCTGCTCTCCTTCTGGAGGTTTTCTGCAGCAGAATGCCGTTTCGTCTTTTTGAGAGACAACAAAGGGTTGCATGGGGTTTGTGGTTTTGAGGACAGAGCGTGAAGGGTTCATCCCAGAACAGGTCTATCTGTGTTTAATTGAGGTGACAGTCAGCAGCTGGTGGACATAACAAAGTGATTAACTTTTAGAAGCGCTCAGACAGATTCCTTTCCTTGTTTCCTATCTTCTAGCACAAGAAAGATGCAAACGAGCTGGAAAGGCTTCATTTTGCCCCATCTAGACCTTCCATTACTCAGTAAGTGGTCTGGTGAAAAGAGCCCAATTTGGGTATTGAGATGAAAGGCAGGCAGAAAAGAACTTGGAACAGTGTCTCTCTACCAGACATGGCCTGAGCTCGGAGATGAGTAATGAGGTTATTTACCTCTTAGCTGGGATTCGCTGCCTGATTTGTGAGATTCTCCAAATACCAAGTGTTCATTCTGCAACCTTTTTTT